>JBBPMG010000029.1:0-101726 GCA_038090195.1 Boletellus deceptivus
CGGCGGGGCTTGACGAGGGTACCGAGGGCTCCGTTCCCGCCGAGAAAGCGGAGGTGTATCTCAAACAGCTCCTCTCTGAACTCGCTAAAAGCGACGGCGTCGACTTGCTCGTCTACTGTGTGCGTGGAACGCGCATCCGGTCCGCACTACTCACGAATTACCACCTCTTTTATTCTGCAATCTGCAGAAGGAAGGTCCCCATCGCCATCGTGATCACTGGGCTGGAGAACCAAGAGGGCAACATGGAGACGTGGTGGTACAATAACGCGTCCCAGTTCAGCCTGCTGAAGATGTCCTTCGACGATCACGCTTGTGTGACAACGCTTGCCAAGTCCTTCAGCAACAACGCTCGTCTTGTGGAGCTACGGAAGGTATCCAGGGCAGCTGTGACCAAGATGATCATCAGGACGTGTCGCACTGAGCGATGGAAACCAACGGAACGCGACTGGGTTGAAACCGCGTACGCAGACATCCGCGCCATGTTGTCTCCGAGGGATAATCCCAGCGCACATCTCCCCACCCTCATCATGTGCGAAGCGTACCGAAAATCTCGTGATGGTCGGTTGAGCGGCAGCGGGAAGCGCGCCATATCCTTCCAGAATCCCATCTTGATCTCCCTCTCCCTCAGTCCACTCAGCTTCCGCAGCCCCTTCTCGTTCTCGAATGACATGTCGTGGAGCAAGCTTCCATTCGATTGCGGCATCAGATGTACTCCTGAGCGACTTTACCACGTCTATCAAGCACTTCTCGAGGGTGCAGAGGAAGAAACGAAGAGGGTCGCTATTTTCAAGCGCGCCGCGGATCTCCTCATCTACTGCATAAAGATGGAAGAGACGGAGTCTGGGGCCATTAGATCGCAATGGGAGAATTTCAACGTCACCTATAGTGGTGACCTTTCACCACAGATCATCGTGGTTGTCGGAGCCCCTGATCAACCATCTGCGGAGGAATGGTGGAGAGGTGCAGTGGGTGAGTCGTCTACCAAGAACGATGTCGGTGTCGCGTACTGGCCGCCCGAAGGCGCCGCTGCGGGGGCCAATGTCAGCGAGGCAGCACGACGACAGCTGCAATCCCTCATCAACGATCGCTGCATCGGCTACAGTAAAGTGACGTTCACAAGAAAAGAAGAGCTCTTCAGGCGGATACTTCGCCCGAACATGTCGGGCCTGACATCCAAGTTGCGACTAAAATCGGAGCGTATCAGCAGGGAAAATGGGCCACCAGAGCAAGACGTGTTAACCGAGCTGGGTGTATGGCAAGAAAGTCCAGGCTTGACTACCCCGAGAAAGCTGAGAATGTACAATTAGTGGAGACGTTCAGATTCAATGGATATGATGTATAATACCCATAGTAGTACATTATGCAAATTGTTCTATGTTGACCCCCTTGAGTGCAAGTCAGTTGTCGGTGTAGACAAGAAAACGTGTTCCGAACCCTGGACCAGGCGATGGCCAGCCGCGGGGAGCATAGCAGCAGCCCAGATATACTGAATCTACCGCCGGCCTCACACATGAAACTGGTTTTCCAGAGGCAAGACTCTACCGAATCGGACGACCAGAATCTAGACAGACCAATACATCATGCAGTAAGCTTGGAAGTACGGTGCTGATCAGAGCCACGTTGAGAAGCCCAGGATCGTGACCGAGGATGCCCCGAGAACAAAACTACCGGCCAAGTTCTACTGCCCATGGCATGTGCGAGTGTCCACGCAACGCTGAGAACGTACTGTCGGTTAGCGTTTGGTACTCGACCTCGTCGTCGGCTTGAATGTCAACAGCACTCTGCTTGGGGATTGGTAAGAATTTCGTCCAGACTCTCAGGAGTCAGTGGAAGGACACTGTTCGGGAAAAAGAGCCTCTTGCACCTTCATCGACGTTTTCGATACATGCCACTGCAATGGAAGCGTGGCTGTGGCTGCTGACACTTCTGCGTCTCTTGACCAGCCTATGCGCCTCGAGCCACTCAGCCATTTGGAGTCGCAAGTCTTCCTTCCCCCCACCGTATCTGAGAGGATAACCAGCGCTCGGAGACAGGAATGGAGGTGCCGTGCGGACCGATTTCAACCTCTGGCGTTATTCATTTCGCACTCACCATCCCATTCCGACGTTGTCCTTAACACCACCTCTCTTCGACTGCGTAGACACCATCCCTCAATTAATGATAGTGTCAGTCAGGGCGTCATTTTCTGTCTTCTTCTGTAGTGCAGCGCCTACATCAATGGGTGCTCTAAAAAAGTCACTTGATTTCAGACGGTCCTTGTGCCTTGTTTTTGTCCGGTCGAGGTACCATCCCTGTGTAGGACGAGACTAGACTAGAGGCAAGGCGCCCCTGCTCCTGCTGCGTCCCCGATCGCGGAGTGTCCTGAGAGCCTGTACTGAAACTTTTCCCACCCGGTCGTACCTGTCCAGTTTCAGATCAGTGCTGATCCCTCATCAGTGGCGTCCCTGAATGAGAACGACAAGGGGTCCGGCCGAGGGGTGCGATGGACGACATGGACGCGAACTCTCGGTGCGCTGTCCAAGCGAGGGTGAGAAAGCGGGGAGCCCTTTGGCTGGCGCGCCCACCCCTGTCCGTGGCCTGGACCGCCAGGTGGCAGGACGTGCTCGGACTCAGACGGAATGAACAGCCAAGCCCAAGCGTGATCCGATTCGCGGATTGGCCACCAAAGGCAGGGGGGGGAAGAGGGGCTTCAAGATTTACTCCCGCCTCGTACACCTTGACTCAGGTTTCGGCCGGTGGCCGAGAATGTGCAATCTTATCGCTGACACGAAGGTACGACATGGGGTTGCCGGGGGATTCCGACAGGGCAGACCTGGGTCAAGTGACGGCGCCAATAGTGGCAATCGTCAGGGGCGCAGGGCTCTTAGGGGGGGAGAAGCAAGGCAACCCACCTGGGCGCAGGACAATGTATCATTGCCCCAAGAAACCCCTAGCCGAAATTCATTCATCGATCTCGCGAACCATTAGACGCGGATATTGGGGTAATTCAGTTTTTTTTTCTCCTGGAGATTGAACGGGGGAGTGACCTTCGCACTGCAGTAGCGACTGGTATCGGCCGGCTCATAATATTTCCAATGTATCCTGGAACGTCCTCGCATCCGCTCTTGCTGCGCTATTCGATTTCAAATCGGGATAGGCAGGTCCCTCTCCCGTGGGGCCCACGGAATCCGTCAAATTGCCATCGGGCCCATTATTCAATGAGAGGATTTGAATGACATAGGCACGCCAACCTGGTAGATATAGGTGCACTCTTGTAGCCGCATCTGTCGGCCAGGCACTGGGAACCTGAATGACCAACCGCTGGAAGCCTGAACGGATCAGCCAGGCGAGGACCAACATATACATGTCGCATCAAGAAATCACGAACCGTATGTCATTATATTGATTGCCATAGAACACGAAGACTGCCCAGGCCTGTTGGCACATGCCAAATGGGGATACGTCTTGCGTTGTCTATGACTCTGCGCTCGAGTGAAATTCAAAATCGGAAACATCCGACCTCGCCGTTGATATGATAACATCCAAAGAAAGGGTGATCAGTTGCGCCAGCCTACAAAAGGTCAATGTCAGCACGCGAGGGTAGAGAATTAAATCGGTTGCCGAACGCACAGACCACAAGGAGTCATGGCGCCAACCAAGAGCTAATAATGGCAACAACGTGACGAGATTCTCCACCATGGCGCTATCTGGATAGAGAGCATGCCCTATCTCGTTTTAGGAGTTTGGTGAAGAGAATCATTGCGGCGCCCGGCGGCTTCCGTAAGTGCGATGAACGGACATAGACGCGGTCATGAAGCCCGTGGTTGGTCTCCCGAGCAACTGACAACATTAGATAGAACGTGATTCGTCAGGGGACTTTGCCCCGATGACAGTACGCCATTCATGACACCCGCGAGGAAAGTATCGAGAGAGACTGTCGGCATTCTGCGGGCCCGCCACAATAATTCGGTCGGATGCGCGCATCCGAAAGCGCAGAGCATCTCCGGTGATATTGCGATATTAGGCTGATTCTAACAAACGAGCCGATAAGATGAAGCCGTAAATGCTCACCCTGAGGGTAGTCTCAAGTGTTTGGTACTCCCAAACACAACATCGTCTTGTCAGTCTCAGGCTGCTCACGTTGGTGATCGTAAGACCAGAGCGTCTCTCTTCCGATCCTTACGTGATATCACGGTTTCCAAGACCGAAGTGGAGCTCAGATGAAACTAGCTGGAAATTGGAAGACCACCGAAGTCTTGAGTCCATCTCAATCTCGTCATTATTTGAATTGTGAGCTGGTACCTCTGCGCATTGTATTTGAGAATCTGGGCTCGTCCATTCCGTCAGATGTCACGTATCAAGACAAAAGCAGATAGAGTAAGATCACCTAATCGATCTGGCAGCCTCAGCGTTTTGAGAAGTGAGAGCAAGGGCTGGGCCGGGTTGTTACCTTTCGCAAGATCAACGATCACAATCACGCGTGTCAAAACAAGTGTCAAAGGTACAACGGTCTCCTTTTTTACATGTTGCAACGTTTTAAAGCCGGAGTTCGCTCGGAACGACTTCGACCCAGTATCTGCACGTGGCCATGAAATCGGGTCAGTCCTCCGAATGGCCTCTCAAGTACGACCGTGTGGGTACTTACCCATCAGGATCCAAAAGAAATGCGATATTTTTCATCCTACCATCGGTGAGGCGCTTCTTGAAAGATACACCGAGTCGCTCGAAGCGCGCACATGCCTCCTCGATGTTGTTGACTGAGATAGCGATATGTCCAAAGCCCCTGCCAGGATCGGTGTTGCCGTTCGCATAGCCGTGAAAGCTGGGATCGGACTCGGTCCCATGGTTGTGAGTGAGCTCAAGAACGCCTAATCATGATGGCCAAGAGTTTGTTCGTACACATGGGCACATGCAGCATTTCACCAAAAGGAGCATACGCATACCTTCGCGATTGAACCTAGTCTGAGCCTTCTCGGGAGAGTGCTTCTCGTCCCCATCATGATCATAAGCGAGGAAATACAAGGTAAAATCACCCAAGTTCTGCTCTGCGAGATAGTTTGTCAAGTGCGGCACCTGTGCGCACACAAGGACTCACCAGCCAGGAGATCCATGCCAAGGACCTGCAGGACATTGCATTTAAGACGCATCACGGAAACCAGTTGTGGATGCACTCACATCTGTGTAAAACGGCAAGGACACCTTGGGATCCTTGATACGAAGCATAGTGTGGTTGAGCTGGGGAATTCCAATGTCTGCCCCTGGATCCAGCGACCATGCGTACTCTGCCCACTTACCTTGAAGCTTGCGGTCTCGTCTGTGCGCGGTATGCGGGCTAGTCCTGTAATATGAAAGCAGGAGCGCCGAGAAGAAAGAGGGGTGAGTTTGTGCTTGAAGGCTGCGAGTGACCACCTGGCTCTGAGGTTGTTCATCATGCGATCGTCAGATATTGTCGATTTATGGCCGGCTTGGAGCGTCACAGTCCACTCTTCCCAACCAGCCTTCCGCCGTCAAAACACTTGCGCCGTTAGAGCGTAGGCCAGAACGAACAACTCCACTGCGCTACGGGAAAGAGCAGAAAGAAAGTCCATGCAAACGAATTAGGCGGCCACTGGGGGTACAGACCAGTGTGCCACCAGTATCCAGGCCGAATATTATACATGCATATCCTAAGTAGAGCTGAAAATGCAGATCCTACTGCGAGATGCTACGGTGAGGCAGGGGTCGGTCAGTAATTAATTCATGGGTACCACGGATGTTGATGAAGGAGTACTGTTATCACATCGTCAGTTCTGCCCCTCCATCATACGAATGGCAAAGTATACCTCTATCAATCCAGGTTGCACGAATCTCAGGAGGTTGACGTAAACAAGATTCGGCTCAGAAAAGAATGGTCTCAGACCCGCTGCTTCGAGTTTCTCCCACCACCTGAGAATTCGAGGGAAGGAGTCTGTCCACTCGCCATCACCATAGATGTGCACTTCGAGCTGAAGTTGGCCAAAGGGCAGTGGTTCGCCATGGAAACTGTCGATGAAAACCTCAAGCGAGGCGAATTCATTGCCCTCGATGTCGACTTTGAGCACATCGATGAAGTTGTGGCCATTCCGCTCCATCAGTGTACGCAGGGTGTACATCTTGGGATCGTCGGCAGGGCTAAAGGCGTCCTTGGGGCCGAGAGCGTAGGGGAAGAAATGGGAACGGTGCTTCAAGTCTGACTCGAGCTCGATCTCAGGCCCAAACTAACATGGGCTGGCATTAGACCCGCTAAATCATACCCAAACGACACACATACGGAATTGACGCTGAAATCATAGCCATAAAGTTCACAGCCCGGTGCCGCTTTCATAAGATCAGCCTCGAAGGAAGACTCGCCATTTATGCCTGATGGTAGAGTTCACTTCTTTGTTCACGTATAGCAGACCGAAGTTCGCACCGAAGGCGTACACGACACAGTTCTTTTTGGGTGTAATATGCTCCAAGCCACACACCCATTTACCACCATCTCCCATGACTCCGATGCGTTCGACATGATGAGGGCATTTGAAGGACGGGAGAAAAAAGTCCCCTGGTCAACCCAGTATTAGCACGAAGCATTAACATTGGGCGTGCACCTCACAGAGTGTGTAAAATTCGCCATGAGAAGGAAAGCTGAGAGGAGGATGGTCAGCGCCCGTCGAGCATCGGTTAAGGTCATACGACTCACGGAACAACTCTGTCAGGTGTAGGGCCCCATTTCCGGATGAGGTCCTGCCGCCTGTCAAGCATTTTCTGGTAATATTCCTCTTCAACCTGTAGCGTCTCAGCGAGAGCATCACGTCGATGGAAGCCAATCGCATTGAACAGTGGGTCGTGCGAATCTGAGTTTGCGAAAAGAAGAACTGAGACGAATATCAGAACGAGGAGCGCTATCGTGAACCTCGGATGGCGGCTGTAGAGAGCCATGTTGAAAAGGCGAAGAAAAAAAAAGAGTGTGGTGGAGCTGTTGAGAGCGATCGTGTGATAGTTGTGAGACAACTCTTGGCTAAACGCCTTGCATGCCCTCGGCTCGAGCTGAGGCTGCCACCGTCCTCCACGGCGACCCGACCACTAATTGTTGCCGGTGACAAGCGGCAGCGGCCTCGGCTCACTCGCCTAGTGGACATGGACGACGAACAAAACCAGCTGGTTCAGTCGACACGCTTATATATCCAGGCAGGCTGTGGGTTTCCAGGAGGCCGTTTTTAATCTCGTTGCTCATGTTACATCACAGGCGTCTTCCCTTGGTTTGATGCACTGAAGCTGAAGTGGGGGGATGACAGCAAGCCAGCCGTAACTTGAATGGCTGTGAGAACGCCCTGTGACATCTTGACACTCCCCCCATGCGCTATCGAATGGCTCCTTGGACCACACGTCGATCCAGAGAAGCCGGGACGCAAAGCAAGCAACCGCATAGCGAGAAGCAAGCGCGATGTTGTTCCCCCCCCGACTTGCGGCAACCTTCAAGATGCCGGTCGCGGGTTTCGTCTCCGCGCCAAAACGCGTTGACTCGTCAGCTGGAAGGCACGTGACCGCATATACTCTTGCCTGTCGACCTCGATGTCGTCGTTCAGCCCGCCCTCGCCGCTGGCCATCTCGTTCAGATTCAGGCGAAAGAGCTCGTCGGCGTCCACAAGCGCCTCAACTGATGACCACATCTACAGTATTGGCCGCGCCGCCCTCTCTTCGTCCCCTCCTCTATGTCTCTCAGGGCACTACAAGTGCACGGACTGGGAAGGCGATGACCACCTTGATGGTCCCGACTGGATCCCATATAAACAACCAGACAAAATCGATGTTCCTTATTCTTGGTCGCGTCCTGCAAGACCAGAGCACCCAATCTCTTACACACATCGCCCCTTCCCTCCCCTGATAACAAGATTCACTTCACACACGCACTGGGGTCACGCGCCATTCCCGTGTAGTCCATCGCCCTTCTCTCCTGCTTCTCAAACGTCGCATTTTTACTCGCAAGGAGACAGCGCGGTAGCGGATGACTGCGAGGAGTACGACCTCGAAAGCATGAATATCCATATTCGCGAGACATACTTTGCAACATCTGCCGAACGTGACCGATGGTTAAGCAGCCCGATCGCACCACGAACGCGGTCTCGTGCTGTTCCACCCATTCGTGGTCACTCGTCGCCTGCCATGACTCTAGCAGACATGTCTCCCCTAGGGGAACGATTCCGCAGGCGCACAAAAAGCTGCGTTGTAGTTGATCCGATCCAAACCTCGTCGTCAGAAGACCCTGATGAAGACACGCGTTATCCGTCCTCGCTCCCCCCTTCTTCCCCCCTTACATCGCCATTGTCGGATCTTTCCTTTCTAAGTGATGATTGCGAGGACGAAGCTATTGCCGATCCTCGCTCAAAGGTAAGAGTCATTTCTGCCTTTCGGCTTCATATCCCTGACTAGATTCTCCACATATAGCCAGATGGTTGCCATTCGCCCGCTGGGACTCCAGAGATGAACACTTCCTCGGGTCCACGTTCGTCAATCTCACATAGCACCCCCACCACCGACTCAGCTACTACTTCTTCGCCTTGTTATTTGGGTTCCTTCCGCAATTACTCGCCTAATAACGTCCATGTGCATGCTCCTAGTGCTGTCGGATCCGACGCGGATGGCATGCTTTCGCCTCTGTCTCAGTTCGAGTTAGACCTCCCAGAGGTAGAACCTTTGAAGCACCCTCTGTTAGACATGGAGAATAAGCCCTACCCTGGGCAGCGTGCAGCCAGCCCAGGTGTGACTGCGGATACCGGCCCGAGCCCAAATGGACCTTTGAATCTTCAGTTTCTGTCGATGGACCCGAACTACGGACTCCTCGATATCTCACCGGATGCAGTCAGCGAGAGATATCCCGAAATAGGCACCAACAAGAGGGGAGATGGTGTCAACAGTCTAGGAGCGAGGAAAGCGAAGAAACGCGCTGGCATCCGACTTGGGAACTCGACTTCACATGCGAAGAAAAGAAGGGGGGGCGAAAACCACACGTTCAATCACTCGGAGCCTCCAAACAAAAGGCTCAGACCGTCACGTCGCAGGGATGACTCCGCAACTCAGGGCCTCGACTCTCACCCGGGGCGCAGTGGGACGGACAGAGGCAAACAGCACTGTCGACCACACTCGCGTCCCGTCACTGCGCATTGTGACGTGGCGTCCATGTGTGCACGTGAAACACCCCGATCTACAACTCCTACAACTCAGAAACAACAACCGATACCCGACGCCGTGGATACGGTCAACGCAGAGTTCCACGCGACGTTGACAGGGATGCTTATTGAAGCACTTGCCACTTCACGAGCAACGTCCATGGATTCTGCAGCGTTGTACCATGTCCTAACGCAAGCTCATCCTCACCTCGTGGCTGAGCGATCAAAGCAGGAGCTGTTAATGGACATCGCTACGGCACTGGAAGCAGGACAAGTCCGATGTGGCATGTTTCAAAAGGTGGACAGTAGTGGTGAAAGGTCACGACACAGGGCTCTAGAGAGTCGCTGGTTTTACATTCCGGAACGAGACGAAGATGAAGAGCGGGCATCGTTGATAAGCGCCATTATGCCGCGGCAGAAAAGAAATGAGACAAAGAAGTATAAGCAATATTATTACCGGCCGCTGGATAAGATATCGAGATGGGATCCAGAAGACGCGCAGTAGTCTCGATATCTTAATTTCATTCACTTTTCATTCACTTTTCGATCGAGAGATAGCCGGTAGCGTAGTAGTTGTATGTTGTTGGCTGGCTAGGCAACTTTGAGCTTGCTTACACGGAATTTTTGGTGCTTCGTCGCCTTTCGTACCCCTCCTATAAAGACAGCTGACCCTACAGCATTTGTCCGTCCATCTCTTCTTTTCCTACAACCATGCAGCCACTCCAGGACCCGATGAACACCGACGACACCATGGAAGAACAAACGCAGCAAGCGACCCAGTCCACGCAGTACTCCGGCTCTCAAGCGACCGGAGACCTCAACACTCACCTCTGGGGATTCCTCCAACCTTGCAGCACCCTGCTGAGACGCATCGACTTCTTCAAAATACAGCCCACCATCGGCATTGGCCGACACGCCGAGCAGGACATAATACTCCCCGGAGGGAAAGTCAGTACGTATCTCCCCCGTTGCCGGTTCGCGCTACGCGTCGTGCCACACAAAATTGACGCGTTTTCTCTGCAGGCAATCGCCATTGTCGCATCGTGTGGGACGGCAGGGAGGACGACAAGTGTGCTGTGATTGTGGCAGACTACTCTTCCAACGGCACCTTTGTAGGCCCCGACGCGCTCCCGTTTGCCCGTGACGCATGCCACTGACCGGTCTCTTTTTCGCGTGCGCAGATCAATGGCATCAAGATCGGCAAAGACAAGACCGCGATCCTCAAAGACGGGAATGAGATTGCCTTTGGAACGCCGGTCCCTCAACCGGGGAGTATCGAGGATTACCGTGCGTCGCTCCCCATCTGTCTTGCACGACTGCTTGTTGATCTTCTTCTCGCTCAGGCTTCATCTATAGGCACACCGCTGCTGGTCCAGCCAAGGGTGGCATACACGCGTTCTATGATATCAGCCACGAACTTGGAAAGGGCTCGTTTGCCACCGTTATGAAAGCCATCTCGCGTGCCACCGGCCAATGGTTCGCCATCAAGATGATCCACGAAAGCAAGGTCCGACGCGTCACCGCGAACGAAACCAAATCAGACGGCGGCGACAAGGCGGAAAACGCGTTTATGCGCGAAATCGCCATTCTTGAAGCGTTGGACCATCCAAACATCTGTAAGCTCAAGGAAGTATTCAGAGACCACGGTAACATTGGTCTGTGTACTCTCCGGACCATTTCCGCGATTTGTCTCACCGACACTCTTTCAGATCTGGTCCTCGAGTTTGTTGATGGTGGCGATCTATTGGATTTCATATTGAAGGAAAACGGTCTCGGTAGGCCCTAGCCTTGTTCCCCAAGTTTGCGCGAGTCTGAGTTTTGGTGTGCAGATGAAGCAACGACCATTCACATCACCAGGCAACTTTGCGAAGCTCTTGCTGTATGTTCCTGCTGTCCATGCCGCAATCTGTCTGATCTTCTTTCACCGCAGTATATCCATGCAAAAGGCATCGCCCACCGCGACTTGAAACCAGAGGTTGGGTGGTATCGTAACTACCATTGGATCTTCACTCATGTACCTTGTTCACACAGAACGTGCTGTTGACCTCGGACAGTCCACCGATCGTAAAGGTTGCGGACTTTGGGCTCGCCAAAGTTGTCGACAGCTATACTTTCCTCAAGGTCTGTCGCATCGTACATTTTGTGTTCGACCGGCTTGACCCCCTCCAATAGACCATGTGTGGGACCCCCAGCTATCTAGCACCTGAGGTCGTCATGCAGACGGATCAACAGCAAGGGTATAGTCACTTGGTGGACAGCTGGAGTGTTGGGGTTATCGTGTTCTCCATGTAATGACCGCCTCTCCTCTCCATGGACCTCGCTGAATTCTGTGTCCAACAGGTTAACGAGTGCGAGCCCCTTCATCGAGGATGATACCCAACGTGACATGAAGATCCGCATTGCGAGCCGTACGATCGACTGGAGCTCGCTTGATGGTCTTCAGGTGACTGAGGAAGGTAAGTGGAAGCGCTTGCTCGCTGGCGATGATGTCGGCTCACCTTTGTCGACACAGCAAAAGATTTCATCAAGTGCCTTCTTGAATTCGACCCTCGACGTCGTATGTCTCTGACTCAGGCCCTCGAGCATCCCTGGCTCGCACAGTCTGAGCGTACTGCTGGCTCCACGAACAGTCTCCAGCAAACCTCTGTCACGTTTTCTTCTCTCACGTCCATCCCTGAGTCGTCCCTGTCTTCCCTGCCTGACGATGAAGACGAATCGATGGCGGACATCGCCAGTCGGGAGCCTTCCGTGAGTGCCGGCCTCGAGCAGCTGCGGTTGGATCAACAGATCGGATGTTCGCAGCGAAATGGCGGACGCGCACCCCTTCAGCGACGCAGCGACGTGCTCGCCCACGCTGTTGAGAATCATGTTGATCTACCTGAGCCATCCTGGCAAATGCTCGAGGCGGCAGGTGCGACCCCTGCGCGAGCCGGTAAGCGTAAGCTAAACGAGCACGATCCGCAGGCCCTCGGTGCTATGATGGAAGACGGGGAGAACGTGACGCCGCACAATGGCGGACCGCGGAAGAAGGGAAGGCAGGGGGCGTCGGGGGACGGGGAAGAGCTCGCCACGGGTGGTGACGTCCGTGCGCCTGCTGCACAAAAGCGAGGTGGGAGTGCTGGGAAGGGCCGCGGACGCGAACGTGGTGCTGCACAAGCGAAGGCACGATTGCAAGAGGCAGCTGTAGATATGGTCGTGGAGGAAGACGTGGACGACGGGACGGAGCCTCCTAGGCCTCGACGATCTTCCCGTACGTCGCCCAACAAGGGTCGACGTGCTTGAGAGATCATAGGGATCAGCAGGCCAAGAAAAAAAGAAGATGAGCACCGTGAGCGACGACCCAGTTTTCCTATCTCGGTTCATCGCACCCGCTTGCATGTCATGCTTTCTGGATCTATGCCCACCAAGGTACAGTATTTAGTTACCCCCATCATCCCCGTTACTTTTTCCCGCATGGTCTTGTTTGTATCTGTCGTGTATATCGATCCCCCGCTCGTTCTTCTAGACTACACAACACCATCCTGACCACGCTCGTCTTGTCGTATCTGTATTGCTTGAATATGAACCAACCTTGCGTATCTGTCTGACTCTCTTGGCGGGTCCTCCGTCGTGTCCGTGGGCCGTGCCACGATCTGATCGAAACGACCGGCGCAGGTAGACACTAGCGGTGTCGTAGGGCTCGAGCGGAGGAAAAAGAATGGTGAGGGGTTGTTCAACAGGCCTGAGCACACACGACAGCGACAACACGTACGAGTCCTCCGTGCTCGTACGAAGAGGGACCCAGCTCGAGCGAGCTTTGGAGGTCGTCATGCCGAGTGCTGGCGGGAGGGAACGCAGAGACTGAGTTTTGGGCGGGGTTGGATGGGCGGCTGCCTCGTTCGCTGGGCGGTGGCGAGTCCGCGATCCTGAGGGCCGCCGGCGCGTTTGACGTCCGCGTCGACGCGCTCTCCGCTACATCGAGGGGGCGACGCGGTCAGTCCTCGGACTCGAACACGAGCGCGCGGCGTGCTGCAGATGTGCCAATCTGGACGACTGTCTTGTTGGCTCCCTCGGCTCACGGGTCATGACGTCGACGGCTGCTCCTGGACGGTCCGGGGGAGTCCCTCTCTGGCGGACAAGTGGCCCGCACGCTGCGTACTGGCTCTGCAGGTCGGCCAGGCCCCTGTATGACGCAGCGCACTGCCGCGTTTATACCAACTGATCGCCACTTGGACCCTTTTTTTGTCAAGCGTGCCCGCCACTGGCAGCGCTGCGAAACACCTCGGCCCAGGGGACCACCGGCGAGGACGCACGCTCGTTCGTTCACAGAGCGAGCCACTCGCCACGGTGTCGCCCACAGTCCGACAGCCCTGAGGGCGCGTGCGTTTCGCATGCCCTCTCGATGGGTGTTGGGGACTGGGAACGGACCGGTCCGTGTTCGGCCGCAGCGGTGTGTAGGCGACGGCGCGATAGGCTCTCCTTATCCCCATCGCGTTGACGTCTGTTCAGGTCATCGCGCCGCGCTTTGAACGGCAGGTGCTCTTTTTTTGCAGACTGATAACAGGAAATTTGGAATTTGAACCTGAGCGTGGCCCACGTCGTGCCCGACGGGTGGGTGTCTTTTTCGCTTCCCTTCCGCATACCCTTTTTTCCCTCTCTCGCGATACAGGCCGTTTGGAGCGTACCCACAGATTGCGCCCAAACGATCTTGCTGATATCCATCCCTGAGAACGGATCGACATCGAATCATTATGGTTCAGTACCGCAAAGGTCAGGGATGTGGGGGGAGGGCAGCGGGATTTGGTGATATGCCCTGCCTGGCAGTGCCTGTCCTGTGCGTCCTTGAACTTGAGCACGTTCAGTACGTACGCGCTTACGACTTTGCAATCTCTTTTTTTTTTTTTTACGAGGGTAATCTGGAGGCTATGACAAAGCTCGACGCTCGGCAAAGGGCGCCTCTTTGAAGAGCCACACGAATCGAGATCCCATACATGGTACTACAAGTGATGTGGTCTCTTCCATTTCGTTTGGGAGATGCAGCAGCACCACATGCTCACACACGCAACAGTTACCTCGCAACATGTTCCCGTACAGAGTACGTCCATTGTGATTGCGTTGTGCTGCATTGTTCCGTGCGTGGGGTTCGGGTCATGCCAACCGCCGATCTCTGGTACCCACACTAGGAACCAGACCTGTGGGCGTTCTCGTCTTCGTCGCGCGCGCGTGTGTGAACACGACCCTGTTTTTTTCATTTGGACAACTTTGGAAACGTGTGGTGGTCTTGGCTCGTTGGTCGGATCATCATCTCGTCCTGATGTCACTTTGTCTCCACGCGCCGGAAGAGGCGCGTCACGTGCTCGCTGCAGGCATCTGCGATGGGGAGTTCGGACCGACCTCAAACGCGTTGGGTCTCCCTGGAGACGTTTCCTTGCTACGACTCGACTGGATGTACGTTCGGCCGACGCTGATATGATGTACCGCCGCGGGTTCCCTTGTGGGACCCGCTCCACCTACCGCACACGGGCTGCGTGCCGTGCGTGCCGTGTGTGCGTGTGAGGGCCCTTGGGGGACTCGGGTCGGTCGACGGGAACAGGGTATCGCATTCCCAGACTCCCTCTCTATCTCTCCCTCTCGGACCGTGTGTGTCAGTGGCCCTGGCACGACGCAAGAGCCCCTGTCCGACCACTCATTCAGCGGGCACGCGACGACCCACTCGGAGGGGCCCACTGACGCCCACACCCCCCCCCTCACACACACCCACACACGACGGAGGGGCACGCGGGAGGCACCATGGGCGCGCGTCAATCGAAGACCCTATCTGACAGCCTAACCTAACCTACGAGAAGGACGCGCTTGTTTGGGTGCCGATCATGACGCGCGCCGATAACGATAACGCACGCGCTTGGAGATAACACAGACAGCGGGGCACTTGACGCCCGGGTGAACGCGCTTCCGTCCGTTCGGGAGAGCAAGGGAGGGGGGTGGGTGGATGAAAGGGGAACGGAGGGTGGGGGGGGGGGGTCTAGACTCTGGATCTCCCCTCCGTGACAGACGTCTGTCTGACAAGGGTCCGTGGAGACAGACTACTGTCCCCCTTGTCATGCTTCACGCCAACGAGAACAAGAGAGGCGTTCTGGCCGCCGGAACCGATAGCGAACGACGTCCGAGACGTTGGGCGACGTGCCGGCGTGTGCCGAAGAGTCGGTGTTTCTTTCTTTTCGGGTGCCGTTTCACCTTCCCAGCGCGACTGAAACAACGCACGAGCGGGAACGGGGGGAACGGGAGGCGAAGGCGAATGGGGAGGGGGAGGGGGAAGGGCGCTGTCACCCCCATTATGTGTACATGCGCTAGAAGAGACTGGATCCATCTTTGCAATCACCCTCTTTTCTTTTTTTTTTTTCTGGGGTCTGGAGGGAACGCGCGTCGAGCACCCGCCTAGGATTTCGCTGGCACAGAGCGCGGGGGCGACACGATAACAGTCGCGCATCTCGTCATGCAGGCCGCCACAGCCAGAAAGCACTGGCGGGTCACAGCAATCCGCAGCTTCGCGCACGCACACACTTGGATGGGAAATAAGCTTTTTGGCTCGTTTTGGAGGCGCAAAGGCATGCCAGTGCTACAGCTTTTTGACAGATAGCGAGACAGGTCAGGGAAAAAGAAAAGATGGACAGATAACGGACACAAAGGCAACAGCTGCCGCCAAACCAACGTGTTTCGGTTCACATTTCCCTTTTCTTTCTACCCACGGGACGTGAATGGCTCACTACGTGTTTGTGCCGTACTGGACATGCGTGACAAGAGCGTGCGTATATGAGTGGCTTGAATGACAATGTAGGATGACGACCATGAGAAAACCGACCCAAGGCACATGACATACCCTCCCCTCCATAAAAAAAAACTTACGGATCCTAAGCAAGCGAGAGAGAGAAAAAAAAAGGGTATTTCTATCTGTGTTACGGCATGCAACGAAAGCAGAATGGGGAATCAAATAAGATGATGGATAAGACGTCGAGAACAGGAAGGCAGAGCAAGCACGGAGAGCATAGCGAAACATAGAAACAAATACAGTTAGACCCCGAGCGAGAAAAGACCAAACATCGGACGAGGGAGCACAGAACCCGTCGCGTCCATCGCCGCAGCGCTCAGGCGCTCTTATCGACAGACCGTTTCCTGTTGGTCTTGACGATGTGGACTCGGGGCCCGTCTGGATTGATCTCAGGAGACGAGGTTCTTGGAATCAGCGACCGGCGCTTACGCATTCCCCGTCGGGACTCGAGAGGGTATTCACACTTGAGATGTCGTCGGGCGCATTGACTGGAAAAGAGGGACACGTCAGCACATGTGGAGCACGCGGCGACGGACGGGAGATGGTTGGCTCGCCGAGGCAAATGATCGTCTGCATTTGCAACCGGCGAGCCACGCGCGATACGGGAACTCACTCACTTGCACGTTTTATCTTTGCTCCCGGGTTGGGGTGGCCCGCACGCGATCTTTCGCCCTCGGCAGAACAAGCAGGCGAGGGCGGGCTTCTTGTCAAGCGACCGCTTCGCATGGGGCGCCGGGGAGAGACAGTGAGGCGGCGAGGGGGAGCGCGAGTGCCGGCGCTGCGAACGAGAGGCCGAGGGTGGCGTATACCGCTGGGGGAGCGATGGTGCAAAGGCCGTCGATGATGGGGAAGGAAGCTCGCTGGACATGCATGCTTGACTGGGCACGATCAGGCGTGCGGAGACGTCTTCCCAGTGGTCGCGGCCGGTGAAGGAGGCGTCGTGGGCGAACGAGGCAGACGCGAGCGACGCACTGTCGGGCGTGTCTTGTGACGGGGGAGAATGAAAGTACGTCGGGGAGGAGGAGGCACTGGGGGGAGGGTAGGGGAGGGAGTCCATCGGGGGGTCGCTGAACGTGGACGCGAGAGGCTTGGGGACGGGCAAGCAGTGGAAAGCGGGGTCGGAGGGGGACGCGAGGCTCGCGAGCTCGTCCTGGTCCGGGAAGGTGTACAGGTGACAGGCGATCGACGGCGCGGCGGGGTTGAGGTAAGTCGGGAAGCCCTGGATGGCATGAGATGGTGCGGAAGGGGGGCACGAGTGGCGCACCTCGCTGGGCTCCTGCTTCACTTGCCAGTCGTGGGGCGGTAGCGCAGGCTGGGACTGGGCGCGGGCGAGGCCCTCGCCGAGGGGATCTTGGAGAGTGTACGACTTGGTGGAGGAGCAGACGGGGGGGTGGAGCGAGCTGGGGTCGCAGGGAGGGTAGGAGTGGAGAGCAAAGTTGGCGTCGGGGTCATCGGGAGGGGGGATGAGGACGGGCTGGCCGTACATGCGATAGAACTGCAGATCGGACTCGTCGAGGTGGGCAAAGTAGGAGCCGGACTGGAGCTCCTCGAAGGAGAACGAGCGCTGGACGCGGACCTGGGGCGGAGTTGGCGGGGGCGGCGGGAGGAGGAGGACACGTACCTGGACGTCAAACATGATGGCGGGAGGGGGTGGGCACGGACGAGGGAGGGCAGGGGATTATAAGAGGCAGGGGCGACTGGTGGAGGCAGGTGTCGTAATTGAGCACGGGCGAACCTTGAGATTCGTGCCATGTCCATATCCGGGCATGATCAATGAAATCAGCCGCGCTGGGATTTCCACCTCGCTAAGCGGGTCGGGCTCAGGATCGCGAGATTGCGATCTCATTTGGACTCGCGATTGACTTCCAGATTGGGCAGGGTCACGCCTGGTGGTCTCGCCCGCCGTCTGGCGCGCGGAGCACCCTCTGAGCTCGCATTACGTGCACGCGAGGGCGACAAGCGTTTTCTGTCCCCTCCCGATGCCGCCACAGACAGCTGTTTACGTGACCGTCCAGCCAGCCCTCTCCGCGGGCTAGGCGACCGTGTCCAGCACCTCCGGCACCTCCACCCCCGTCGTCCGCGCAGCCTCCCCGTAGGTCAGCACCCCAACGTACGGCATCACATTGTACTTGAGACTGAACTCGGTCCGCGACACGTTCCTGCGTCCGTCCGTCAGCACCCGGCCCAACACGCGCTCGCCTCCCCCCAGATCTGCGGCCACCGAAGACGGCCACCAGCTCACCTGAACGACCGCGACAGCTCCCGGAACTTGTACTTGTTCTTCGTCGCCTGCACAATGTTCGCGTCTTCCCTTCGGCGCACGATGCGATCCCACAGCACGACCGAATTGTTCACCTAGAAAGAAGCCGCCCCATGAGATCGCGTCACGGGCACGTCCCCCAGCCCGGCACACCCGGACGAGTGTCCCCAGCCGTCAGCCGCGATGACTCACCCCCTGTCCGTTCGTGTACTCGGCCTCGAGATACACAAACACCTGCTTGGTGTTCCAGTGGAACAGCGGCCGCAGGTCTGGCCCCGCGTGACAGCCCATCCCAACCACGGTAATTGGCCAGTGCAGTGGTCGTCAGGAAATGAAAGCCACGACTCGTCAGCACGCAGACGTGGTCAGCAATGGAAGCAAAACGAACGCTCACCAGCCGTGATGTTGAACTTTACGAACCCAATTTCCTCCTGCTTGAAGGGATAGCGCTTCGCCTTCGCATTGTACCTACGTGGAAAAATGAGTGCCTGCTTCCCAGGAAGACTCGGAATGACGTCGCGAGGGGGAAGCACATCAGGCAAACAGCACTGACACCTTGAACGACGCCACGTCCACCCTGCCCGCTGGGCCCGCCGTAAAGAGGAATGACGAGAGCGCAATGGACGCGAGGAGGACCATGGTGCAGCTCGACCACAGGCTGGATATGCCGTTGGCACGGGCGTAGATGCTATGCATGGTGGTACGGACGAAAAGGCAGCGCTTGCCGCTTTTGGCGGTGCGCCTTGGTTCTCCTCGCGCGCAGGGCCTGCGCTCGAATCGCATCTCGAATCATTCCAGCCGTGCCTAATCCATCGGAAATGGACACCATTTCCAGCCAGCAGGTGCAGTCGTCATGGTCATAACGCGACAATTAATCGCCAGCTCCGCAGCCCACCTCCCAGGCTCTGCCATGCCACCTGGCGAGACCCGCCCGTACTGGGTTGCGCGCCAACATTATCGCGTCCCTCTATTCGGCTTAGCACTGCGACCGGTCCCATTAGTCCATCAAACAACAGATGGTTATCTGGCGACCAAAATGCTATTTCTGCGCGTTTCTGACGAACGTGTTCATATCGCCCGACGTGGCGAAATCATCCACAGCATACCTCATGGGAACCAGCCCGGTCCTTCATATGGCATCGCAATCGGATATGGTCAAACGTTTGATCCCCCTCGTCCCGTGTTCACACTTCGCACTTTCTCCCCCAACCACCTTCATTTCCCCCTCGTCCGCTTGGTGACATCACAATGAGGCATCCATGGTAACGCGCATGATATTGGCCACCGTCATCGTCAACCACCCACAGCTCCCTCTCGTCGATTCCCTGATGAGCCCCGTTATCGATTGAACCCGCAGCATCAACCCAGTCGCGTCCCGAAACGGCAGCATGGAAACAGCCCTCCTGCCACAACGAGTGGCCCGCGTTTTGAGTTTCAGCATTGCCTTTCTCCCCTTTTGTTCATTCACGACGAGAAAACCCCGACGATGGGCATGGGATCAACGCCCCGTTCACCATCAGTGACTGGCGCCATCTGTGCATGTGTGCCCATGCCCAAGGCACATTCGCAACATTGCACGCTATCGCTCTTGGTTCGGTAGACTCATCCATGATGACCTCACTCACGTTCCGTACGTGACCGCGAGACCCTATCGCGCTCTGCCTGGCACCCACACGTCCACACACGCGCCATTGTGCCATCTGGGCGCGCCGGCCGAGAAGCATGCTGATAACCACACCCGTGTGTGGCTTTTGCCTCCCGTTTCGGTTTGGGTCGCTGGTATCTGTCTCTGCCTCCGCGAATGGCATGGTCGCATGACGGCAGCCCTCACGCCCACCCCCCTTGACGGTGATTACCTCCCGCACGGATTCATCATGGGGTTCTCTCGTCCCTGTACTTTATCTTTCGTATTTGCATTTTATCTCTCCCTCGTCCAATTGCGATCGAGCAGGCGCGGCGACCTTTCTTTTTTTTCTTTTTCTCCTTTCCTTTCTGCTTCCGCGTTATCAGGAACTCGTTGGATTCAGCCAGAGTTGGCTATCCGACTGCCTCCCTCGTCGGTTTCTTTACTTTCCGTACGGGGTTCCCTCTTTTTTTTTTTGCCTTCAAATCTAATAACCGACACCCCGGTAAATGTACACCGTTCCTGCCGTCCATTCATTTTCATATCAACCTTGTGTGGCAAACAGAGAGAGACTCTGAGCGCGTGATGGAGACGAGCACCATCAAATGATAAGGGGAATGATGAACGAGACCGGCATCAACAAAGACAGGACAGACACGACTGGACAAGCGGACAATATCAGAGACTACCAATGGAGAAAAGAGACGTCTCGGGTATGGTAGACCTAATATATCGCAATGCACGCTTCCCTGGTCCCTGTGGGGGCGCGCCGGTAAACCTTGTTGGGTCGTCGACGACCATTGGAACATCTCAGACGCGGCTGCGAGGCGGGCTTTATTTTTTTTTTTGGTACCGATGACGTGCAGTCACAATGGACCCTAGGGTCTAGAAGGCCTTCACTCTCGACTGCTGTACACTGCTGCTGCTGCGCCGCCTCGCTAGAGATGAGGAACCCAGACGATGTCGTCTTCATCGCCCTCGCGACTCTCGCCCGCTTCGCTCCCTGCGGGCGTCCCTCCTTCCTCTTCCTCACTCGCAAGCATCCCCGCCCAACCACCCTCGATCTCCCTCTCCAGGGTCGCAATCTTGGCACCTCTCGATCGCAAAAACGACACCACCTCGCGCGCATGTCTGTGTCCTCGCACCTGCGTCTGCACATCCCCCTCCACAGCAGCAGCACCCTGTCCTCCCACCTCTCCTTCCGCCGTCTCCTCGTTCTCGTTCACCGCGTTCAGCCACCCGAATCGCCTCGCCAGATGTGGACTCGCCACGACTGCCTTATCTTCGCCTGCGTCCTCCAACGCAGCAAAGAAGCCTGCAAGCGCACGCACAGCCTCCCCTCGCGCGCGCAACACATGGCGCATGATCCGGCGCGACGCCGGCGCCTTGCGTCTCGGCGGCAATGGCATCTCCACCACCACGGGCGAGGACGAGAGGGGCGAGGACGGCGCGGACTCCGGCTCCGTCGCCTGCGCAGGCAAGTCTGGCGTGGACGACCCCTGACGACGCCGATCCACCCACGGGCTCTCCGGCGGCACGAGTGGCGTAGTATACTGCGAAAGCGCCGCGAGCGAGAGGTCCCAACGTTTCGGGGCCCACACGCCCACGAGCACGCGCCACGCTGCGATGACGCGTCTGAAGCTAAAAGGGAAAGTGTCCGTGTGTGTGCGTCAGCGTTCCGATCACAACTCTAAGCGAGCGAGAAGAGAACGCGTTCCATGATGGGGAGGGGGAGCAAATATGAAAAACATGACACTCACTGAAGATAATTGTCTGTCGTCAGCCCATGGCGAAAAAAGTGCGATCAGCGTCATATACCACGTTGACGAGTCCAAGTGATCGACCCACCGTTGACCAGCCTCGTGTGGTAGTACGCGAATGCCCATACAATAAGCCCTGCTACGAGCGCCCCATGGCTCGTGTAACTCAGTACAGCCCACAGAGTCCAAAAGGCTGCAGGATAGATCAACATGAGTAACAAGAGACCGATAACGACCTTGTTCTGTGCCTGTGACTCCTCTTCGTGCTCGGAAAGGCTTGCTGCAAGTCGGCCCATGACGTACACAGGTAGGTGGAGGATGAGTGGCAAGAGGAAGAGTGGCAGGCGAACGAGAGCCGCCAAGGTATCGCGGACGAGAATGGAGAACGTCAGAAGTCGAGAAGGAAGCGGCGTCGGGTGAGCTGGAGACAGTGTTTCCGGGAGAGGAAGCGAGGACAGGACAGAGTTCGTGAGATGTGTCGACTGAAGGAGCGAATAGTACTCCAGAAGGTGGCGGCGTACGGAACAGAAGTTCGGCGTTGCATCGCTGGACGAGAAAAGGTCGACAAGGCTAAGCATGAACGTGTGAGCAGATCGTCCGGGTTGAGAGGCGGAGATCGGGCGCAGCTCACGTCTGAGATACAGTCACAAATTCATTCAAATCGATTGAGCGTTCGTCTTCCCAAAGGAGATCTCGAGCCATTCGAGCAGCGTAAAGCGTATCCCTACGTATAACGCCGTCGATTTCCGGGATGCGCGCGAAATGGAGTGCGGCTTACCAGTCTGGGGCGTTGATGGTCGTCTCTACGAGCTGCCGTTCGATGGCACGTGTGAGACGCTTGACGGCGGCGCGAGTGGCCCCTTTGGCATCGGAAAGGAACTGTTCCTTGTACCGGTCCATAGAGATCGGCGGACCAAACCTGCGGCATTTGTTTGTCAAAAGAGGCGATCCACGGTCACAGTATCTTCTCACTGCATAATCACCTATCGTGATTTGGGGGTCGTTAGCGACTGACGGCGGAAGCTGACCGGTCTAGACCGTGGCTTGACTCACATCGCTACGATACTTGGACTTATTTGTATACACAATTGCCGTAGGCACGATCTTGACTTCGTGTCCATCGAATCCGTGCTCTGCGGCCCATTTCGTGTATTCTAGCGCCGCCCAAGCTGCACCATCCTTGACCTGCATAATTCGAGGTTCCGTGTAGGAAGTCCCCTCGGGGAACAGCGCAACAGCACCCCCTCGAGCCAAGGCCTCGAACGTTCCGCGGAACAGCACCTGTCGGTCCTTGGACTTGCGGTCGACAGGGATGTTTCCAGAAGAATAGAGAAGCCAAGCGAGAAACTTGTTTTTGAACAAGGACGCTGCCGGATTCGAAGAGAACAAAGGTCGGTATCAACCTGGGCTATACGTGCACGGCTGAGGTCACGTTCCGCACCTTTCGACCAATAGTTCAAGATTCGCCGGTGAGGAAATGAAGTCGCTGCAGGCGTCCATCAGTTCGTCGTGTGATCAACGGTGGCACGCAAAAAACGGAACTGACACAGAACGGAAGGGTCGAGAATCATGTTGTGGTGGGTTGCAGTACTGCAAAAAGGAGAGGCGTCAACATGGCGGCAAACGATATCCTGGCTTCACGGGGGGGAAGCCGCTGCGGTCGCGCCTAGAGTGTGTACCACGGAGCGCCGCGAATGGGCCACGGTGGTGTTGGTTTCATCGAGCTGAGACACTCACATGATGATCGGGCCTTCAGCAGGAACGTTCTGTCCCCCTACGACGCGCACCTCCGTGAAGAAGGACCATACTGCCCAGCCCGCCAACCCTCTGAGGACCTTGTGAAGTGTCTGGGGATCCGATTGAGACATCACGGTTGGCGTTGTTCGAACGAGATTAGCGAGGAGACGGTGGGGGCTAATGTAGAGCGACTGGATGGTACAGGACAAACTGCGGTGGGCCAAGGACGAGTGTGACCACCCGAGCCCGCTTGTATGCCCTGCTCTTCCGAACAAGCGTTAATTGATTCCTTTCGTTGCCGCCACGACCACGACCATCCACCAGTGTCTATTGGGACTGCTGCACACCCCTCGGCGCAGTGATTGGCCTCACCCAAGCCCTTGATTGGCTGGCACTGACATCACGACATTCGGACACGTCATGACCTGATTTTTTTAGTGCAAGCATGCCAGGCCCGTGAGTAGCGCCAACACGCAGCGTTACACGCTCAGGTTTCCCTTAGCCTGACAGATTAGCAGCGGAGAGGCTGTAGCCTCGACTACATTCGCCACAGGGCCGTCCGGTTTCGAAGCGTTCCAGTGACATCCGTTGCCACGACATCGCTTCAATGCCGCTCGCTCAGCTCAGAGTGCTCGGGTCAAGTCCTTGCAAGCACAATTCAGGAATCACGAGGCACCCGCCCGTCAACGGCTACTTTTGTCCCAAGCCCCTGGTCCTGAACCCCACCCTGTTCCTGTCGCAAGACAGAACATTTGATTGTTACTCCACAATCTGCTTCCGAGCACGGCCTTGTCCACTGTCGAGCTTTCAGCTTATCAGCACATTCACGTGTCAGGGGCTCATCCCGGTATCGACAGCACCGACCCAGATCTCCATGTGATATAGAAAAACCGACGATGCTGTCCGTTTCTGGCTTGTGTACATTCTCTGGACGCTACCAATGTATCCTTCTCAGGGGACTCTACTGCCAATGACACCACGAGGTCGGTTTCCCATTGCGGCTGGGCACTCGTCTTCCATGGATATACACTCTCGCTCCAGCGTTTTAGTCTCTCGATCCTTTGTGCATTTACACAATCGACACCCACGTTTTTCTAGATCCTCCCCCTGGGCGTCCGCTCCGAGTCTGGTTGTGCCACCCTTCATCCCAAGAAGCAGACTCTCCTTTCTCTTCCCAGGGTATTGTTTCCGTTCAGTCATTTTGCGACAATCTTGTCGCACCGATCTCTCACGGGGTTCCTCCAAGGTCGAGTCGGATTATCTATCGTTATCGAACGCGCATACCCGACATGAACTATATGTGCATGTGTAAGATGTCGACAGTATCCTGCTTCCCCAAGGGTCTATCTTGTTCAACAAGGTTTATTATCAATATGTGCTGGCATCGCTCCTTTGTAATCCATCGATTTGATGCGATGACCGATTTCAAAGAGCGTGCTTTTTATTCCTCGCACGCCATCTTGAACTGGGGAACCAGGCGAACATGCGAGCGCTGTGCCTGGGACCCGAACAAAGATGCATGTCATGTATATAGGGCAATATCTCAGCGCCTTTTTCCTTTCGAGTGAGCTTGGCACGTAGTAGTCCCTGATGGCCGTCCCGATCCCGCCGATGGACCCTTGTCAGAAGACACTCGAGGCTCATCTGTTCGTCCGGGCGCACGAGGTCGAGCAAACAAGACAAAAAAAAATGCGACCATCCCGCTCTTCCCGGATCCACACATCCCTTGCGCCAACGAGCGATCAGTGCGATCAAAGAACGCGCCACCAGCGAGAGGGTGAGAGAGTGGCACGATGCGAGATTCAAAGTCAGATGTTATGACATGGCTGGCATGGCGCCTCGTCATCCTTTTGTCGTCGCAAATATGAAAAGCTTCGTAAGGGGACCACTGTCAAGAGGAACACAGTCCCCATTCTTCTCATCGGGAGTTCGAGGCCTCCGAGTCACTCCCGTGCATTCTTGTACAGCTCCATGCGAGGATACGAACGTGCCTCCATTGTAATCCGAATGAGGTTCCGAGATCAAATGACCATAATCCGGGTGAGAAAACGAGGGTCGTTGAAACAGGGCTTTCCTCGGGAAGAATTCCTTGGGTAGAATTTGATATGGCTAAATATTGCAACCCCTTACCGACCATGCTGAGGGCCTTGGACAAAGAAAGTGCTGCGCACATAGCCCAACGTGCTCCACGCCATGCGTCAGCCGGGTCACGTTCATCATTCCTATCAAACTTCCCGGAAAAAAACTTTGTCAGACGCACACTGTTGGATCCGAGGCAATGGCTGGATATACAGACGTCATAGTAAGAGGCCTAGTGGAGCTCTTGGCGGCGCGGGGAAGACTCACGTTGCAAAAAGTAGACCCAGTGAGCCGGATTCACACCAGTGGAGGCTATGAACAAAGCCATTTCCATTAGGAGGAAGTGCGATGGATCGTCTACACGAACGCACGAATGTTGGCACTACCATTCGGATCTTCGCCTCTCTCGAAGCATTTTACATTCTTTGGCGTACCTGGCGTCTGGGGGTCAGTTTGCTCCGTAGATAATAGATGACAGCCATAAAAAAGAACACGAGCTGCTGCCACGTCGATACGTCATAGATAGTGGACCCGAGAACCCGGAGAAAAGCGAGGTTCCTACCCAGTTCAGTATATTGCCAGTATTCTGAACCACTGGAAAACAATAAGGTTACTGAATTTTGCCAGTATGGGCGAGTCCCGTGAATGCGGAATGGCGTACAAATGCCGATATCCAAGTTGTGTTGGAATCATCGTTGGGACACCATCTGATAACGTTTCGGCATCAACACCAATGACAGATGAGCCAAGGCGGGAGACTCACCGACCAAATGTACGCCTGTTCATCGCCGTTATTAAGTGGGAGGACGATGCGGAGATGGTAGACTTACATCGATAAATGTTCTTCGTACCGATAACGCGCTCCACCAACTCTGCAAAACAACGATTGCCGGTGCGAGGCTGACCTGTAAGCTCGGTCTCAATCATTGCCCCAGACGGAGCGCTCGAGGTCTTCTTACCAAAGGTGTATAACCTGATAGACCTCCCAACAAATGTCTGATCAAACGCGACTGAAGCAATGCTTGCAATTGATCCCTGTCAGGGTCGACGTTCAGAACGTATCGCCGGAGCCCGGAGAAGCCCACGAGACGGCCTACTCCTAGTGAATGACCTAGCGTCCGTCAACGCCCGGTTCGTCATGGCGGGAAACACTAAAAATCGACCTTACCACAAACAACGATACTATATGATGGGTATGCTCGTATTTGGGGTGCCAACTCGTCCAAAACCTTCCGGGCGACACTGCAATATGCCAGGAGGAAGCCGACATGAACGCGCGGTTCCGAGTCGGTCGAGCGTGGAACCACGGACGGGTCCAGCGGTGGGAGCCCAGGGCCTCGCAATGGCATCAGAATGACGGAAGCATCTGCACCACGAGGCCGGATTGAATAGCTGATGCATTTGCGACCAGATCGAGAGACGGCACACGTACCGAGAAGAATGCTCGTAACGTCCGTTGACCCCCTGAACGCGATGACGAATTCTTCGCGCTCATCATCCCTGGCGATGAACCCCTTCGTTGAAGTGATGACGTCCTGGAACTGTCCGAGCAGGGCGTCAGCACAATAGGTCCCCTACCGCAGTTTCCGAAGTCGGGAGCGAACAAAGATCATCACTGGGATAGCGCAGACGCCCGCACTGACCTGGGTGATGAGCACATTCCCCATCGGACGGGGGCATAGCAATTGATAAGCGCCAGATGCGTACTTTGTGTACCGCAAAAGATCATCGTACGTTCGTTGGTCGACGCCGACGGCGGGGTCATCGGAGCGGGGGAAGTGTGGCCATTGGGGCCACCCACTGGCGCCCGTTCCGCCAGTGCCATCGGTGGTTAGCGGTGTCTCATTGATTTCACTCATGAGTAGCGCGGGGCATTCAACGGGGAGCTCGTGCCAGTGAGCGCAAGAGTGAAAGGAGTGTAACGACAGTACTAGTAGCTATTCTTTTGTCCATTTGGGGTATGATATGAGACCATATACAAAACTCGACAGCAACCTCGACAGTGGTCCTACTAGCCCCCGGCACTAGTGCCATCAGAACCCAGTGGCTTGCCTAATAGAGTCCAGGAGGATGTCATGGTGGTCGCCTCCGGCTTCCCACATCGCAAATCCTCCTAGACCAGCCTCCTTGATATAACTGCCCTTGGCAGCAAACGACCGAGCATTGTCGAAAGAGATCATGACTTCGGACGTCTTGTTATAAACGTAGGGCTAGAACATGATTGTCAGATCAGGATCAACGCTAGCGTCCAAGCCGCGAGACCACTCAACAGTTTGACTGCAATTGTCGTAACGATAGTAGATTCCTGGCGCCAAGTTCCCATCGTCAACCAGGAACCCAGCATCGATGAGACCCCACAGCTGGAAAGTGCCACCGGGTCCTTCGTAAACGCCACAGACATTTTTGCCACCAGTGTTATCCCATGAATCTCCGGGGGGTTGGTTCGAAACGTTGAACTTTGGATACGGTGTGAGCTCGCTTTCAGAAGTGTCTACAAATGCACTAGATGGAGGGACGCTGAACGAGTGACCATGAGAAGCGACACCGAGTACGATCTGATTAGCAGGTACGCCGGCAGAAGTCCATGCTTTAACGGCGGAGACGGCCGAGCCTTGCTGGTCAGCGGAAGAAGCACACGTATCATTCAAGGGAGCGTTGGGACCGACAGCCGAAGACCAGGAACCCCATACGTCATAGTTCATGATCGCAATGTAGTCAAGGGCCCTAGCGAAGCCGGACACGTTTGTAGAGGGATTTCCAGACGCGTCAAGGAATGGGGTGGTTGAGGTCGTGGCAGAGAGTGTCAGGGTAGACCCGACATGCCCACGGAGTTCTTGGAGGAAGAACAGGAAATTTTCTGTGTCATTCGCATTGATTGCGTTACATCCTATGCCTTGCATGGCGGGATATTCCCAGCTACAAATGCACGCTAAGTGCTCACCAGCTAATAGAAGTAACGGACATACTCAATGTTAATGCCATCCAGCTCATATTGTGCTGCGAAATTTGCGACGGTCTGCACAAAGGCAGTGCGGTTTTCCGCGGTCGCTACACTGCTTGACCACCAGAGGCCACCACCCCAACCTCCAATGGAAACATGTGCACCGACACCCTAGTCCAGCCGGTAGGTGGATGTACTAGCAATCAGGAGTATTATGAACTCACATTTTTATGTGCTTGACTGACGAAGTCAGTGAGAAGAGACTGATCCGACCCATCCAAAGAAAGGTCGTGCACACTCGGTGTCGTGGTGCTGGTGAAGAATAGTCAACAATGTCGAAGCTGATAGGATCAAGATCGGCTTACACAAAGGAATATATTAATGTGTTGTATTTGCTCCAATTGATAGAAGAGAGTGGGAAACCGTTCGTAGCATGCCAGGCAGCATACCAAGCGGCCGCGACAAGTTGGCGCGAGCTGTCCTCACATGGAGGCACAGCAGCAGCAGTCGCCCACTGGAGGAGGGAAAAGACTGCAAGAAGGACTGCAGAAAACATGATCGCTCAGGATCAGCCGCTTTCGATCTAAAAGAGTGTGGGATGGTGTACCTTCCGAGGCCAGCAGAACCCTCTTCTTATAGTGAGAGCTCGTCAAGGTTTCGGTGCATGTATTCGCACCTTGAGAACCAATACTCTAGAACATTTTTCACCGTTGGATCGTTTGAGATGGAACGGCTACAAGCAGTGGGCGCAAGGGTTCGTATGTGTCAAGTGCCAGATTCGGGAGTGCTTGGAGACTTGTGTCGGTCCTGACAAAACAAGGGTTTCAGAGGTGGTGCATTCCCAGCTTGCAGGCTGCGATGGACACAGCCCATACGGGCCAATCGTTTGGGAGGCGGGCTGTGAGAGTAACATTGAAACACTGGCGACAAACTCGGAGATTAGTCGCCCGAGTCAGCTCACAGTCTGAGTCGGCCAGACACGGTGGTAGTACATACTTTACTTGGCTTCCGTTTAGTAGCTATGGGCGCAGCGTCCAGTAGTATCCCGCGGGTCCTGGGCTGAAGCTGTGCCCTGTCATGCGCATGACGCATACAAACGACTCCAAATTCTGATACCAAAACAAAGTCCCAGTCGTTTCAAGAAGTTGGGGCAGTGTGTGGAGCGCCCCTCTGGTTTCGACGCTTGAGTCTCAAGCGGAATCGGCATGCTTCTAGGGGAAAATGGGAATATGTATACAGAATATAATCTACTACACAATCGGAGCTCACAGGTACCGTAGAGACTGTCAGCAATCAGCATCATCATATTCAGCAGTGGACCTGGTAGACTCGATGAGCCATCATAATCATCTCCAATTTCCCACACCATGAACCCCCTCAAGTCAGTCTCCTGGATGTAGTGGCCCTTTGCAGCGAATGATTGAGCATTGTCAAAAGTGTTGTTGAACAGGATTGTCAGCTCCAGAGCACTCATGATGTGCATAGTCATGAGGCCACTCAATGGTTTGACTGCAATCATTGTAAATGAGAGTAAGTTCCTGGTGCTGAGTCCCCATCTCATCCAGGAATCACTGCTAGTATTATCCCATGCATCTCCAAGGGGCTGATTCAAAGCATTAAACCATGGATATGGAGCAGGTTTACTCTTGGAACCATTCACAAATGCATTGAATGGGTGGACACTGAATGAGTGACTATAGGTGTCAGTCAGACTCAGTCTAGGTTGATTAAGGCATGCACATGGTTAACAAGGTGGTGTGTCATTTCTTCTGTTCACAGTCTGTCTTTGGTACAGCCTCTTTGCTTGCATTGGCACCATGTCAATCCACTCAGGTAGGGAAGACTTCCAAGACCCTGGTGGTCCTGACTTCCAGCAGGAGCATGAGGAGCCCTGGGATGCTGGTTTCTGCACAAACAATGTGTCTACTACTTGGCACATGCACAGCTCATATCACTGCTCATATAGTATGTAAATGCTTGCCATCACTGATTTGCATTTGTCATTGTTCTGACACTCAGCTGACTACCCATGCAGATCAGTGAGGGATACTCCAAACTCTTGAACCCACTCAGTGACTTAGTGCATCTTGGCTGCAAGGATAAAGCTTCTCATGTCAAAGGTCATTGAGTGGGCCAAAGAGACCATTCCATGCCTCACCCACAGATTACACATCCAAGAGATGGTGCTCCTTCTGTGACACAACTGCAGGATGTAAAGCACCTGCTCCTTAGGGGAGTCAAGCTTCACTTCATGCATTGCAGCCTCCCTCTGAGTTGGGTAGGTAGCTAGCTCATTTCAGAGGGCAGTCAGTGTCTTGGGCCAAAAGCCTTGTGGACTTCTCCTACCACTCTCTAACCTCACAGTGCCTACTCTGTAGCTCACCATAATGATTGACATTCAGGGAAGGGCTTACAGTAGGCAACAAAACTGTTACAATGCCTAACCCAGATGCAGTGTGTGAAGTGCATTGCAAACACTAGCATGAATTTCACTTAGATATAGTGAGATAAAACAAAGTAGACATCCTTAGCTACAAATCATTCCCCAGACTCATGTCATTTGGACTATTGGGTGCAAAGATATTTACATTTTGAGTTAGCTATGTCATCATAACAGTTTTGTTGCTGACATTAGAGATATTGCAAATTAGTATGAAGTATATCCTCCTTTGGCTTGAATGACTTCCTGGGTCCTTCTGGGCATACTCTCAATCAACCTCTGACATTCCTCTATCCCAATCTCATACCACTCTTTCACAATCCTCTTCCAAAGTTGCTCTATACTCTCTGCAGGCCCAGAATATCCTGCTAGCCTTTTTTTGAAAAGAAATCATAGATGCTCTATAGGATTCAAGTCTGGTGATTGGGCAGGCCATACTATGACCTTATATCCATGATCCTGGAACTATTCCTTGGCCTTCTTACTGGTGTGTTCAGGGTCATTATCCTGCTGAAAGAGGATCTCCTTTGGAGAAAATCCCTAAGTTTGCAGGATATCTTGCAACTCATCCTCTAGAATCTGCACAAAAAGGTTAGCATCCATTCTACCATCAATCTTGCAAGCTGTTCTGACTCCTTTCCAAGCCATACAGTCCTACATCATTGCTGAACTACCTCCAAACTTGACTGTGCCCTCAACAAGCCTATCACTAAGGCCCTCTCCTGCCTTTTTCCACACCCATTTCCTACCATCTGACCCAATATGGTTAATTTTGGTCTCATCAGACCATATGGCATGCTTCCAATCATCCACAGTCCAATGCTGATAGCTTAGAGCAAAATCCATTCTTGCTATCTTATAACACTTGGATAGAAGAGAGCATTTTTGCTTGACCACAGCTTTCATGCCAGCCTTTTTCAAGTGCTGAAAAATAGTCTGAGGGGAGATAGAATGGTTCTTGATATCCTAAAGAGTCTTGGTGACCTGGACAACATTTTCAGTCTTTCTAGTACCAATAAGTCAAATAGCATGTTGAATATCAGTAGGAGAAATGATAGATGGGTGGCCACCAGAGGCTTTGGGAAGGTTGGGACAGAGTTTGGTGCAAATACAGCTGATAGTAGCAATACTAGAGCCAGTAGAAAGAGCAATCTGACAAGTTGATTGACCAGATTCCAAGAAACAATGATCTGGTTGATTTGATCATTTGAAAGGGATTTCATGATGAAGGAAGTGGTGATGGTGATGGTATTTGGCTATGTTTGTACATGTTGAACCATTCAACCATCACTTGACCTATTTCTAACATAATATTCCTTGGCATCATATGATTTCCATATTTGAATATATCAGCAACAAAACTGTTACAATGACATAGCTGACTTGAAATGTAAATATCTTTGCATCCAATAGTCCAAATGACATGATCCTAGGGAGTGATTTGTAGCTAAGGGTGTCTACTTTGTTTTATCTCACTATACCTAAGTGAAATTCACACTAGTGTTTGCAGTGCACTTCACACACTGTATCTGGGTTAGACATTGTAATAGTTTTGTTGCCTACTGTACTTGGGCTATACAGACATTCATGCTCTGGCATGAATGTGAAGACATCATGCAAATTTTGACTTGAAAGGCATGATGGTAACAGCTATGGAGAACTCAAACATGCTCAAGTGAAAATATATTGAAACATGCATGTGTGAATATTTTTTCCCTCTCCTCTTTGTGAATCAAAAGAGGGGATGGTGATTGCATCCATACATATGGACAAAGGAAATCAAACAAATCTAACTAAGCAAGAAAATTCCATAGTTCTATGTCTCCGAGTCTAGCCCATCACATGGGAGTCGGAGAGTGTTGCATCAGAACCCAATGGCTTGCCTAATAGAGTCCAAGAGGATGCCATGGTAGTCGCCTCCAGCTTCCCACATTGCAAACCCTCCTAGACCAGCCTCCTTGATGTAACTGCCCTTGGCAGCAAATGATCGAGAATTGTCAAAAGAGATCATGACTTCAGACGTCTTGTTATAAACGTAGGGCTAAAATTCGATCATCAGATCAGAAGCAACGCTAGTGTCCAAGCCATGAGACCACTCAACGGTTTGACTGCAATTGTCGTAACGATAGTAAATTCCTGGCGCCAAGTTCCCATCGTCAACCAGGAATCCAGCATTGATGAGACCCCACAAGTGGAAAGTGCCACCAGTGTTGTCCCATGAATCTCCAGGGGGCTGGTTCGAAACATTGAACTTTGGATATGGTGCAAGCTCGCTTTCAGAAGCGTCTGCAAATGCATCGGATGGAGGAACGCTGAACGAGCGACCATAAGAAGCAACACCAAGTACGATCTGATGGACCGGTATGCCAGCGGCAGTCCATGCTTTCACAGAAGAGACAGCCGAACCTTGCTGGTCAGCAGGAGGTGCACATGTATCATTCAAGGGAGCATTGGGACCGACAACCGAAGACCAAGAACCCCATACGTCGTAGTTCATGATCGCAATGTAATCCAGGACTTGAGCAAAGCCAGATACGTTTGTGGAGGGATTTCCAGACGCATCAAGGAATGGGGTGATTGAAGCTGCAGCAGAGAGTGTCAGGGTAGACCCAACATGCCCACGGAGTTCTTGGAGAAAGAAAAGAAAGTTTTCTGTGTCATTCGCATTAATTGTGTTACACCCTTTGCCTCGCTTGGCGGGATACTCCCAGCTGCAAGTACACGCTAAGTGCTCGTCAGCTGATAGAGGCCATGGACATACTCAAAGTTAATGCCATCCAGCTCATATTGTACTACAAGATTTGCAACGGTCTGCACAAAAGCAGTGCGGTTTTCTGCGGTCGCTACATTGCCTGACCACCAGAGGCTACAACCTCCAATGGAAACATGTGCAACAACACCCTAATCCAGCTGGTAGGAAAATGTACTAGCAATTGGCAGCAACATTATACACTCACGTTTTTATGTGCTTGACTGACGAAGTCACTGAGAAGAGACTGATCCGACCCATCCAAAGAAAGGTCGTGCACACTCGGTGTCGTGGTGCTAGTGATGAATGGTCAACAATGTCGAAGCTGATAGGATCAAGATCGGCTTACATAGAAGAATATATTAATGTGTTGTATTTGCTCCAATTGATAGAAGAGAGTGGGAAACCTTTCGTAGCATGCCAGGCAGCATACCAAGCGGCCGCGACAGGTTGGCGCGAGCCGTCCTCCCATGGAGACACAGCAGCAGCAGTCGCCCACTGGAGGAGGGAAAAGACTGCAAGAAGAAGGACTGCAGAAAACATGATCGCCCAGGATCAGCCGCTTTCAATCTAAAAGAGTGTGGGATGGTGTACCTTCTGAGGCCAGCAGAACCCTCTTCTTATACTGAGAGCTCGTCAAGGTTTCGGTGCATGTATTCGCACCTTGGGAACCAATGCTCTAGAACATTTTTCACCGTTGGGTCGTTGGAGATGGGACGGCTACATGCGATCTGTGCGAGGACTCGTATGTGTCAAGTGCCAGATTCAGGAGTGCTCGGAGACTTGTGTTGGTCCCGACGAAACAAGGGTTTCAGGGGATGGTGCATTCCTAACTTGCGAGTTGCGATGGACACAACCCGTACGGGTTAATCATTTGGGAGGCAAACCGTGAGAGTAACATGCAGTCTGACACTCAAACGCTGGCGACAAACTCAGAGACTACCCACCCGAGTCAGCCCGCGGTCTGAGTCTCCCAGATACGGTGGTAGTACATACTTTGCTTGGCCCTCGCTCCCCGTGCTTTGGCAGATCTGAGCCTGCCACTCAGACTATCTGATAACTGTATTGCCCGCCCGAGTAAATTTATATGTTGTCTTCTACTTCTACTGTTGCTCCAATCGCGTGCGAATGGTGAGATCTCTTGAACCCGGCCACATTCCGATATGAGCGGACGATGACGAGCCGCGGGACGGGCACGCAGCAGTGCGCGACGCGCATTACGCTAATAGAGTAGTCTTACCGGTTACACCAGGTCTTGAAGTTGGGCCGAAGCTGTGCCCCGTCACGCGTTACGCGTTGTGTGGCTCCGATTTCCCACTAGATAAGAAAGTCCTAGTGGTTGCAAGACGGGCAATAACCTGTGTGGAGCGCCCCTCTAATTTCGACACTCAAAGAATGACCACGATCAAAGCTTCTAGGGGAAAAAAGGAATGCGATACGGAATGTAATCTACTACACAATCTAAACTCACAGGTACCGTCAACGATCAGCATCATCATATCCAGCAGCGGACCTGATAGACTCGATGAGAATATCATCGTAATCGCCTCCAGCTTCCCACATCGCAAACCCCCTCAAGCCTGTCTCCTTGATATAGTGGCCCTTGGCAGCGAACGATCGAGCATTGTCGAAAGAGACCATAACCTCGGATGTCTTGTTGTAAACATACGGCTGAGAACAGATTGTCAGTTCAAAGGCACTCATGGTGTGCAAAGTCATGAGGACACTCAACGGTTTGGCTGCAATCGTCGTATCGGTAGTAAATTCCCGGTGCCGGATCCCCATCTTCGTCGAGAAATCCACCAGCGACAAGACCCCACAAATTGAAGGTGCCACCAGGCCCTTCGTAAACTTCGCAAACATCGACACTGCCGGTATTATCCCACGCATCTCCGAGGGGCTGATCCGAAGCATTGAACTTTGGGTATGGAGCAAGTTTACTCTTGGAACCGTTCACAAATGCGTCGGATGGGTGGACACTAAATGAGTGACCATAGGAGGGGACACCGAGTACGATCTGATGGACCGGTATGCCAGCGGCAGTCCATGCTTTAACGGCAGAGACGGCAGAGCCTTGCTGGTCAGCAGGAGGTGCACACGTATCGTCCAGAGGGGCGTTGGAGCCGACACTCGAAGACCAGGAGCCCCATACGTCGTAGTTCATGATCGCAATGTAGTCGAGCACCTCAGCGAAGCCAGATACATTTGTAGAAGGGTTTCCGGACGCATCACGAAACGGAGTGACCGGAGTAGCTGCGGAGAGTGTCAAGGTAGGCCCGACACGCGCACGGAGTTCTTGGAGAAAAGAAAGGAAATTTTCTGTGTCACGCGCACTGATCGCGTTGCATCCTATCCCTTGCCTGTTGGGATACTCCCAGCTAGCAGATGCACGCTAAGTGCTCGTCGACTGATAGAAGCACAGGACATACTCGAAGTTGATGCCATCTAGGTTATATTTTTCTACAAAGTCGGCAACCGTCTTCACGAAAGCAGTACGATTTTCTGAGGTTGCTACACTGGTCGAGAAGTAGACGCTACCAGCCCAACCTCCAATTGCAATATGTGCCGCAACACCCTTGATTTAGCTGGTGAATCATGAATCCAGTCTCCAGTGCTGTATACGCTTACATGCTCATGTGTTTCCCGAACGAATTCAGGAAGGAGTGGTGGGTCCGACCCACTCAGCGAAAGACTCTTGACGCTCTGCGACGGAACACTGACCAAGCCGTCAAGCGCTTCGTGGAAGTCGAGTCAACTTGAAGATCAAGTGGGCTTACGCGAAGGAGTAAATGAGTGTGTTGTAGTTTTCCCACTCGATTTCGGAGAGCGGAAACCCCTCTGTGGCATGCCAACCTGCGTACCAGGCAGCTTCAACAGAAGGTGGTGCGAAGGAAACCACCCGCTGGAGGAAGGAAAGCACCGTCAGAGAAAACGTCAGTGCGACAAGCATGTGCGATCAACCCAGAGCTGACCCGAGTGTCTGCTGCTCTGCTTATATTCAAATGCCGGCCTCTTTAAAGCCACAAGCGAGACGAAATAAATCATACGTACAAGCGAGACTCCGGATACCGTTGATGCCTTTACTCTTCCACAAGTTATCGTGATCATTGAAAGGGAGTACAAAGGCGCAGGGTGCGCGACCCTTCAAGAGGCTGGTGGTGTAGGGATGGGTGAAGGCGGGTGAGGCTACTTGACAAGCAAAGCCATCGTGCACAAGCACGATCCCGCGGGCCAGCCGGGCAATCAGGGCGTCCAACGGCACTTTGGCGTCCTCTTGCGGTACGGTTGCGAAACCAATTGCGCCGAGTTCTGTCTCCTGCCTTGCACAGAGGCATTCGGCGAACTGCTGTGATCGCACAGCAGCAGCTTAGATAACTAGAGAGCTAATTGTCACAAAGTTCCAGCCACGGTGATCGTTGGATGCTTACTTCACTCAAATTGCAAATGTACTAACTGTGTCTTTTGCGACATCTTGGTGGGATATGATGCATGCGATACTTGAAGGTATGAACAAAGCACTGTTTCCTGCGCCATTTACTCGGAGGGGGTGTCCAAGGTCTGTCATTCAGAGGCAACGTAATGTATTGACAATACGTTACTCACTTCTCCCAGACCTGCAAAATCATAGATATATTCTCCTACATACGGTCGAAGCCAACTCCCTTGCAAGGCAGCTGGATACGCAACCGCCGTGAGTATCGCACCGAGAGAAAATAAAGTGCCAGAATGAAACCAACTCAAGCTACATCTCCAAACAAGCAGTAGCCAGGTTTATCTAAAGCCGTTCAATGTCCGACTGCACCATTGATGGAATCAAGAAGAATGTCGTGGTAGTCTCCGCCAGCTTCCCACATTGCAAACCCTCTCAGTCCGGCCGTCTTGATGTAGTTGCCCTTGGCGGCGAACGACCGAGCGTCGTCGAAAGAGACCATGACCCCGGATGTTTCGTTATAAACGTATGGCTGAAACCGGTTGTCAATTCATGATATTCGAATGAAGAGATCACTCAACCGTTTGGCTGCAATCGTCGTAACGATAATAGATTCCCGGCGCAGGCTCTCCTTTCTCGGTTAGAAACCCGCCAGCAACGAGACCCCACAAGTTGAAGGAGCCGCCAGGTCCTTCGTAAACTCCACAGACATTGTCACCACCGGCATCATCCCACGGGTCTCCAAGTGGCTGGCTTGCGGCATCGAACTTTGGATATGCAACAAGTTGAGCCTGCGGGCTGTTGGCGAATGCATCGGAAGGGCGGACGCTAAATGAGTAACCATAGGAAGCGACACCGAGTACGATCTGATTGACTGGCATGCCAGCAGCAGTCCAAGCGTCCACAGCAGAGACGGCCGAACCGCGCTGGTCCGCAGGAGGAGCGCATGTGTCGGTGAGAGGAGCATTAGGACCGACACCCGAAGACCAGGAGCCCCAAATGTCGTAATTCATGATTGCAATGTAGTCCAGGACTCCAGCAAATGGGGCTACGTTTGTGGAGGGATTTCCAGAGGCGTCGCGGAATGGAGTAATCGGAGTCGCTGCAGAGAGTGTCACGTTGGCTCCGACGGTGGTCGCGCGAAGATCTCGAAGGAAGGCGAGGAAGTTCTCCGTGTCACTCGCATCAAAAGTGTTGCATCCTACACCCTGCTGATTTGGATACTCCCAGCTGGTAGAACAGGGTTCAGCGTTATTCAAACGAGACAATGTTCGGACATACTCAAAATTGATGCCGTCCAGATGATATTGTTCTACGAAATCGACAACGGTCTTCACAAAAGCGGTACGGCTTTCTGGGGTCGCTACGTTGGACGAGAACCATAGGCCGCCGGTCCAACCTCCAATTGCAATATGTGCAGCGACACCCTTGCCTCGCCAGTTAGCATCACGTTAACACGACTGTATATACTCACATGCTTGTGTGCTTCACTAACGAACTCGAGGAGGAGTGCCGGATCAGATCCATCCAAAGAGAGGCTTCCACCCGACGTCGTGACACTGCCCAAGAGTAGTCAACCAAGTCGGGGTGGACAGGATCAAACCGACTCACGCAAAAGAATATATCATCGTGTTGTATTTATCCCAGCTAACAGCAGAGAGGGGGAAACCATCCGTGGCATGCCATGCAGCGTACCAGGCGGCAGAGACGGGTCCACTTTTGTGCGGAGGCAAGGCAAGAGAAGCCACCCGCTGGAGGAAGAGTAGCACCGCGACGAAGAGAAGAGGCAGAGACATTGCCAGTCACCGAAATTCGCAATGCAACCGCATGCTTTTATACTGGCTCGCTATTCGCATTTCGGACAGAGTACGAATACGAACCAGGACACTTCAGAATTGGTCGAGTGGACGATTCAGAAAGACGATGGCGTATGATATGTACCCGCTAGATGGGAGGGAGGGTCCGGGAAGACTTGGTTTGCGTCTCAGGTTCCTTGGCCGATATTTGTGAACAGCTTTGGTTCATCCTATGATCTGCGGTGTGCACAAAAATGAATTCGCGAGACGCAGATGAAGCGAAAATGAGATCGTCAGATCGAAGTATGATAGCATTCAAATTGCAGAATCAACAATGTGACCGAAGACGCCACAACATTAACATCTACCTTTTATCTGGAACTGAGTAATCCTCTCGTGACAACCAGTCATCGTCAACGAGCTGAGTGTACAGGCTAGGGAGAAAATTTGGTCTTGGAGCCACTACTGAGAAGATGCATTGGGTAGCGAGACGCTGGATATTGACTGTCAGAAGGGATACCAAATACAATATGATAAGCTAGATTTGACACCACCGCCCGCAAAGCCCTATTCGTCAGTAGGGGCAAGACACATACTATTCGAATGGGAGTGGATTCAACGGTAGATGCACGATCTCAAGTATCGAACATTGCGATATAGTCGAAGGTCTTTGGAGAATCGGCTACATTGGTGAGTGAGAGGGGCGGGGAACGAGTTGACCAGTCAGTGCAAACAACGTCAACCAAGGTGTCTTCGCAATCTATGTGGCAGTAAGGTGTTGGTTCTAAGGAGATTCTAAGCAAGTGAGTGTCCACCGAATATGAGCCCTCAGGGGATAACTAGCAAACGTACACGAATCTTGCAGGCCTTACCGCACTGCAGACTCTGACAGCCAGCACCAGCGCGATGCGATTTCCAGGTGCGCGGCTACGTCAGTTGAAAAACAGCTCACAGTTCGCTCAACCTCCGACCTCGACGTGTACAACAGCATCCCTTTTTGCTACGGATACCAAGCAGCAGCAACAAGATCCTCAGCGTCAAACGGAAGGGGCATGATTCTGATCACGTGTTCAGCGCACGGACCCACCTAAGAAAGTATATAGTCCAAGTTCGTTCATTTCGGCTCTCCAGAACGTACTCAGCTAGGATCTATTTTATAGCAACTAACTCGAGTCTCGCATGTTTACACGTGCCATATTCTTCAAATTCATTCGATGACATCCGCGCTCGCTCGTTTGACAGAGGGCATGGCCTCCCGGGTCTCGAGGACGTTTGGTTCTGCGCTCGCCAGGCTGCTTGCAGTCCTGTAAACCAGAGCCAGCGGGCGGAGCGCCTGTCTGATGGATTCATTTTGGATAACCGGCTGTACCTGCTTATGTAACAAGTGCCATGGCTTGATTGTGTTGTGATTGGCTGGTCGAAGCATCGCATTCGTATAATGCATAATTCGCCGCTTCTGTCGGTTGATTGTCGATTCACGTGACCGCGTTTTGGTTCGTGTTCGCCCCGAACTTGCCCTGACGGTAAGCAACCACGAGATGCTCAGTGCGCGACCTGCTGGTCTGCCTCTCGACGCCGACAGAGGCATCTCCACCAGAACTCCAGCACATGCACTCGCAAAGACCCGCAATGTTCTCCAGGAGAACGCGGTCCGCAATGCCCCCACAACCGTCGTCGGCAAGGGCAGGAAACTGGTGCAGGGCACCCCACTGCAGTCAAAGACCCTCCGTAAATGTGCTTCCATGTCGCTCTCGATCAGACTTGACATCTCCAGCAGAAACGGATCGTGTGTTGAAAGACCCACCTGGCAAACAGGTGGGTCCTTCTAAGCCGAAGGACACGCCTGCCGTTCGTCCCCTCGGCGACAAGACACCGTTCCCCAATCGCACTGCTAACCAGCTGCCTCCCACTGGTGCAAAGATCGCCCAGCCCGTCTTACACGATGCTTCACTTCGCCCGACCTCGGCACGCAAACATGACCGCTTGCCCCGTAGTTCAAGCAAGGCCTTTGAGACCCCCATCACTAATGGTAAACACTGGGACGTAAGCGACATTGAAATCGAAGTCGATATGCCCATTGTGAATCAGTCAATCGAGGAAGAGAATTACGATGAAATCGAGTACATGCCACCAAAGGTTGAGGGTAGGTACTCGTAACCCAACCCAATCCCTCGGGAGTTCATGACTACCCAGACATTCCGTATGAACCTCCCTTTGAAATGCCAAACTATAGGGAAGTCGGCAAGACCCTCATGGCCCTCATACGTTCGTATACCCTCGAGGATGATCCACCTAGCAGCGACATCACCTTCACTGCCGATGCATCTGAAAGTAATTTCTTCGTGCCGCCTGTTCTTCCACAACAGGAAATTGGTGAGTGTCCATTGGCAGGTCCCCTCATGTCTATTGAATTCTTGTGGTTGCTGCACGTAGAGGATGACAGTCCTTTTGCGCGACCTAAATCCGAGCCACAGTTTAAGCCACAGCCCCCGACGACCCTGAAGCAAAGGTCTGCCACAATCAGCAAGCCCACTCCACGTCCAGCAGCGCAACGAACCACAACGACCGCGCACGCGATCACTCCCGCACACCCCCGGGCGCCTCCCGCCGCCCGACGACCTCTACCCGCGTCGAACGCTCGCTCGCCAACGACCGTGGCACGCAAATCCGTCTCTCAGCCCGTGTCCCGTGCCCCCACGTCTCAATCCACGGCGCGAGCAGCCATCTCGAGAGCTACCACGCGTGCACCGTCAGTCGCACGTTCGGCCCCTCTCGTGCGCGCTAGTGCCGCTCAGCCTTCCCGTGCTACACCTGTCTCACGGACCACGACACGGCCTCGGGCGCACACGACTGTGCCCGCCAAGAGCAAGACTCTGGGCACAGGCCAACAATCCAGTGCGATCCCTGCCACGACAAAGACCGTCTTTCCCCGGTCTGATGCCCCGGCAAGCACCGGACGTCCCCGGTCTGGCACGATCACCAAGGCCGAGTTTGAGGCCAACGCGCACGTGGCCATCCACATAAGAAACAATAGCTTGGAAGATGTGAAGAAGGACCTCGAGGGCCTGGTCGTGTTTGAGGACGCGTTTGACGAGGACGACGGGTTCCGGTTCGAAGTGTGAACCGTGGCAAGGAATCAGTGGAGAGGATAGGTGGGATTTAGGGTCATGGGTGATAAAACAGGTGATGATGCCCATTCTCGTTTTGATAGCATTTTTTTCCCCTCGCATTTGTGCACATCAAGATTGTTTCAAGGACTGTGATGCAGTATTGACATCATGTGGTATGGGGTGGCCAAGGTTGTTCGATAGTAGGAAAAGAATCGGGGTCGAGTGAACGACCACGCTAGGGCACCCATCAAAGATGGTGTTCTATGATATATCCATTATCCGTTCCATCGGCTCCACTATGATCTTGCACGCATGCAGGTAGGAGGTACATGTCCACGATACGCTACAGTAGGAAGAGGTCGCGCGCCACAGTGAGAGAGCTCAGGAACCCAGTGTCCCACTCGAGGTCGTCGTCTTGTGCCTGCGTCGCCCCCTGCCCCGCCGTCGACACCTTGTACCTCAGGAAATCCCGCGCCGACTCCGCCACGAGCCGCGCTTCGGGACGGTGTGCCCAAAGGCTCTCGATAAACGCCCATATATCGTCGTCTAGGCCGAGCGCGTGCGCTCGTGGCTCGGTCGGCCTGTGGGGCCTGCGCCCACTGAGCAGGATCTGGCTGCGCACGGTGGGGATGTTGCCCTGAAAGGGCGGTCCGCCCGTGTACACCTCGTATGTGATGCAGCCAAACGCAAACATGTCGCTCCGCCGGCGATCGAGTCGGGCGAGTAGTGCTGCTCCGTCTGGATCCTCCCGGACCGAGACGAGCTCAGGTGCCATGTATCCTGCAGTGCCGTAGACACCGTGGACGGTCGTGGCCACCGACACCTGCGTATCGTGAATGGTCGCGAGCCCAAAGTCGGCGAGACATGCCCGCCCTGATGCGGTGACAAAGATGTTCAGCTACATGACTGTCATGAGCCGTGCGCGAGGTCTTAAGAGCCCAGGTAACCTTACACTTTTGAGATCTCCGTGAACGATGGTGGGTTGCATGGCATGCAAGTACTCCAACCCGCTTGCAGCGTCGAGTAACTGGCCAGTGCATCAGCCAACGTGTCTTTTGCTGGCGTGTATGGCGCACCAAGGGCAAACGTGGTGCATCGGGGTGATTAGATAGATAAACACTCAAGTTCCCGTTTGTCATCCATGGAGAGATTAGGCAAGTTCTGTGTACTCCACCGTCGTCGACATTGGTGACACCATAAAACGGGAGGCAGTTCCTATGATGTACGTTCCTCCAAACGACAGCCTCTTGGCAGAAATCCTGGTCAAATTGACCATCAGTGAATCAGTCCGTTGTACACGAAGCGCCTTGCCTTTAAATAATCGTCCGACGAGCGGCCCGCCGTCTGCAGTTCCTTCAATGCAACGATCCTCCCAGATAGCTCCCCACGAAATATCGCACCAAAGCCGCCTCGGTCCCCGGTACTGACAATTTGACCAACTCCCGTGATGTTCAACGATCGAGGGTATAGGCGAGATTTCCTGGATAACCTTACAACCGCGTCTAGAAACCGGCGCTTGTACCATTCATCGAGATGATCAGATTTTAGATCAATCAACTACTCCGAGTGTCAATTCCACCAGGATGTTGACACAAAGGTGAGTCTCGCCTCCTGCAGTAGATCCAAGATCGCCTGCGCCTGGCTGTCTCTCATAGCGTAGAATGATTGTATGTGATTATGATCAGTGGAATAGATGATCAACAATGCAGCTAGACCGTGGATATCCAAGTAGTGAAGCCTTGCGCTGTCCAATAGTTGTTGGTTGCAATTGTGATGCGACACCTGGGACTTTCAACACGATCACAAAATAGGCCATGCCAACCGAAACGAATGTGCTACCTGTTCGAGAACGTTGGCAAGGTCCGTTTTGATAGTCTGATAGTTGATGAGACACCATTCCTCTTCCTTGTCGATCCATTCCTGCGTCATGAGCAGAAAGGAGTCCAGCAAGCTTCAAACAGTAAGACCGCCTCGTATAACATGATTAAATCTTGACGCGCACCTGGGCTTGTCCACCGCGCATAATTTCAAATGTGTAAAGATGTAGGCGCTCAAACACTACCCTGGCGTCAAAACCAATCAGTGGTATGGAGCATCCTACTCACGGCAAACACGGGCAGCTTCCGAATGAGGTCATGACATGTCTCCCGATCGTTAGTTGGCAGCTCCTGGAACTCGGTCACGAATTCTCGAATGTCATACTTGGTCGCTTTCTGAAGCGAACGGGCAGCGGTACGAGGCTGATCCGAGCGATCGACGCGGAAGGAAGACACGTCGTCTGCAGTGACGTAGCGAGTATTCTCGGTGACGGCAAACTTGTTCTGCTTCTGCCACGCCGAAAACGTCGTGCTCATCTTATCCGAGTTGGTGACGGTACCCTGAAGGGTGACGTCGGAGGAAGCGGACATGCGAGAAGGAGGTCTGGACGTGGCAGAGGCCTGGACTGAACGCGGCTGAAAGTACGCTCCATAATAAAGATTGTAAGTTTTGTAGGCCGAGTTCACGTCCTGCACGCTGGGGATGGCGTGCTTTTCCCGCACGTGGGGATTGTATTCGCTCTGTGGGAAGTCCTGTCCGCAATAGTTGCAACGAATAGTGGTCATTTTCTCGAGGCCTTGAGGACACGGGTATATGCAGGACAGATGTACGAGGGGTGTGAGGCTGGTGGACGGAGGCTATGATGAACGATCCACCCCTCGTCAAGCAGCACACTCACATCGCGACCTGAAGATCAAATGGATGACGAACCTATGCGCTATCCAGATAGGCGGTTGTAGGATAAGGTGTATCGTGGCTCAGTGAAGCCAATAGCACGAAGACGTCCCAAATCACAACATATTCAACAAGGTCCTTGTGCAAAGGATGACCAATTCACCTTCACCAATGCGTGCAGGGGACATGTGCTGCCGGACATCACCGGGCCACACTGCGCATACAGCGCCAAACAAGACATACAAAACCCGTCGTCGCACTTGAATTCAACACCTGCCGGATTCCTTATCGCTCTTTCGCCAACCTGCAAGCAAGGAGTCATTATTATCTGGCGTACAACGACCCAATGGACGGCTTCGCTTTCGCTAGCAGCACTACGCTTATTGCCACGCGCACTAAGCTATGATGGTCTTCTAGATAGTGGTGCAAGCTACATGTACGGCCTGCCAGTTTGCCATGCTACAATGACACACTCCAATCGAGCACTGCTACACGGTACGACGCGTGCCTAGAACTCCTCTCCACAATGACAGTCGCAATCCGCAACGGGGCACACTCCTCGCACACGACTCCCTTCTTCACCGAAAAACCAGTCCAAAATATGCGATGCATGGCCACCGTGTCTGCATGTTTGACAGATGATGATAGCGTCCTCGATCGTGTCTATTCACACATGCGTCATGTCCATATAGCAATCGACAGACGAGGGTGATTTAGCCATACCTTTGAAAGCGACTTGTGCGTTCAGGAGGTCAGCGTTCCGGTTTGCATCCAGCGTCATGCTTAGTGTCATCAAACAGACAGAGCATCGCGGAAGCGCGCGGTTGCAGTTCGGACAAGCAGTGGGCTAGCCGTTTCAGTTCAACCAGGGCCATCTACCCAATCGTATCCATTGCTCACCCGATTTTTGTTCGTCGCGTCTGCAATCGAAGGGTTCATCGGCTTGGAACAATAGTTGCATCGTATAAGAACATGTCTCGGTGCCCACTCAAATGGTGGCAAGTCGCCGCTCTGTACGGCTTCCTGGAGAATTTCTCCACGCTCTATATCGAAGCTGACCCTCTGGTGGAATAGCCGGAACCCATCGAGCAAATCCCGGTATGCCTCCAACCATCGTTCGGCTCTCCTATCCGGGAACTTTGCCGGGCAGACGTAGGATGCGAGAATAGCTGCAGTCTGAACGTCCCCCGTTCGGTCAACGTAATTTTGCAGGATGTCTATCCCGCCCGGTGTGAGCCCAGTAATGATGAGGCCTTCAATGTCCCCTTTTGCAGATGCCCTCTCGGCAGTCCGATGAAGGTACAGCGATAGTGCCCTATCTTCGAGGAATTGGAAAGCAATGGCAAGACGCTCCTGAAGAGGAAGAGCCTCCTCCTCGAGCACCTCGGACCAGTCTTTCGACGTCAGCTGTGTCAACATGGCGCGGAAATAAGGATCTTGCAACCGGACGATCAGTCGCTCGGAATGATCGCGCATCTCGCTGCTCGTGGTGCTTCCCGGAATGAGCGCGGCAAGCGTCCCGGTCATCAAGTGGTGCATCTCGTCTGAGCCAGGCTATAATTGAAGCAGGGAAATCGAGACATCGTCGCATCGAGAGCGTACCTTTGCTGCGCATGAGCAACTCGAGCGCCCTGGTGTATTGTCTCGTGAATACCAGCCAACAGGCAGCACGAGACTGTTGTCCATCCCTTTCCCATCTGCATGCTCGGTTTAGACAAGATGTGCGTTGCTGGCACAAATCTGTACCTTTTTATCGCGTCTGAGAGTTCGTCATCTCTTAAATACCATCCACACAACTGGAGGGCCAGCTCTCGTTGTGACGATTTGTTTGTCCGTAATGCTGGAGACCAAGATTGCTTCTCAACACCTTGTCGGGCTAAAATCGTGGCAATCGCGGCATTGAAGTCTCCATAGGACAAATCTTCAAAAGACTGAGAGAAGGTAGAAGGTAGGCCCAGAGCTGACGCAGAGCTTGAGTCGACGGTGGGCGGCGACAAATGCAAGTCGCTCAGTTGGCTCGTGGAATCATTAGCATCGACTGATTGAGGTAAGCCCTGGAAGCCTTCCCATATCCCCATCAGCCCTTGATTCGAGAAATCGTATCCATGGATCCTCGATGTAGGATTGCGTACGAGGTCTCTTGAATCTAGAAAAGGAATCTGTAAACACCCCAAGAGGCATCAACCGGTCCGACATACGACGTATCCATCTCCAGAGCGTAGACAATGGATCAGACAAACAAAGGTCGTCTCGTATTATGTCGGCATTGTGAGAAGCCTGTCAAGGTGGGTCAGATGTCAGTGCATGTTGCCAGCTGAGGACGCACATTTTTGATTCCATAGCCACAGATTACCCTGTACCTCATCACCATAGAGATGTCATCTTCGACAATTTGATGGATCGTGCGCAAGGAATGTTTCTTACTCTTTGATGTTGCAGGTTTGTCGACCGGGATATGAACCTTCTTCCTCCCCTCTTCGTTGCTCACTGCACGCCGGCTCGACTGCTCGAGCGTCCGTGCAGCAAGCAATGACGTGTCATTCCGCACCGCCGATGGCTCCAAGGGGTAGTGACGGAATGATGCCGGGCTAAATGTCCGTGACTTTGGGTGCTTCCCGTTCCCTGGGCTCCCCTGGCTACCGGACGGAAGTCCATCATCCCGTCTGTTGCTCGCGAATTCCAGACTGGTCCCCCTAGGCCGACTGCCTGACGAAAACTGATCGTCCGTGGTCTTGGAGATATCCAGAGGTGGTGGGGGAAGCACTCTGTCTTGGAATCCGGGAATAAGTTTGTGCGACCGTCCGATGCCAAATGCAAGATCCCCGCGTGCGCTCCACGCCACTTGCTTCGGCGCATCATGCACAGCATACAATTCCAAATCCCCGTCCTTGTTGACCACCATGACCTCGGAAGTCAACGAGAACGGATGCGTGTGAGGCACGAGCGTAAATGATGCGAGGGGGCGACCAAAACGTTCCGCTGTTAACGTGTGAGCCACCCGTATACCGACTGAGATATATCGCACGCTCACTTCGGCGAGTGTCCGCGAGAACTAATACAGAAGGTTCCTGCAGTTCGGACAAGGTTTGCTTTATGCCGGATGCAGAAGAAGCCCATGATAAGTTGGTCCAGGACCTTCGAGGCACCCGCGAATGCAGGAGATCCCTTGACCGATCTCCGTCAGAAAACCCATCCACGGCTTGAGCGTGTTGGATATCCCAGAACCGAACGTACGTCGAATCCTTCTCCATCGTTGCCAGCTGCCCTCTACGAATACCTGAGAATTCAATACGATGTATGATGGAACCCGGGCGGGGTCGTGCGCCGTCGGCCGCGGCATCCCTTTCAGAGAATGAAAGTAGCGGGTTAGAAAGCCTCCGCATATCCCAGACGGAGACGGTAGCATCTCCGCAGCATGCTATCTGATTAGCGTCGGCGGGATTGGTGGCTATTCCCGATACTTTGCTCGCCACGTTTGTTGTAGGTGGGGCCGAAGTGCGCAGATCGAATAAACGCAGCCACCGGGCAGATATACCAGCCAACAACAGGTGGGTGGACTGTGGTAAAAAAGCCAACGCGGACACCACCTCGGTCTGAGCGTGCTGTTGTAAGATGCGCGGGTCGGCCCTTGGGCCAAAGTCAACCCTGGCTACCCGAGGATGTGGCCGGGTGACGCTCCTTTCGTCCGAGAGGGTATTGTTGATCACGGACAGAGTCGGGATGGAGGACTGTACGTCCCAGATGGTGAGGCTAGCATCCCCACGGACTTTGTCGAGGCCGACCGCGAGGTAATTTGGGTCGGCCTCACAGAAAGCCAATGCATTGCACGACCGCGAGTTGCGTACAGTAAGAGAGACGACGGGGCCACTGGAGAGGACGCCGTTCCGGGCTGCTTTCGTGGCTTCAAGGCGAACGAGGTCGACACGGCCCGAAGCAAGCCCGATAGCAAACAGATCCTCAAAGGAAGGATCTGGCGACCACGCAAAGCACTGGCCATGGTTGGCACATTCAAGCTGGGCATGGACATCGCCGACGAGCTGGCACGCTCACCTTCATGAACGAGAGGTCACATTGGGAGCTTAGATGCCGTATTTCCGAACGATCTGCTGCCCACTCGTACATCGACATCTGGGAACCGCCGCCGACGACAAACTTGTGCTGTCGGCGTGGATGCCATAGCAGATGCTTCTCCGCCTGGGCTGCTGCGACCATCTCTCAAGCAGGACGCGCCGGGCCAGTGTCTGAATCGGCGAAACCAAATTGAACGCCCGCTTCGGCCGGCGACGTCAGGCTGGTGGTGCTGGCACACGAGAAAAGCGGACATCGACCACGTTCTCCATGCCTTGGTGCCTGTCTCGAGTTCTGAGCCGACGTCAAGTGCCAGAGCAGCCGTTCTCTCAGCGATCCGAGTCCGCTCCTTTAGGCTTTCATCGGCAGTGGCAGGCAACACAAGCTCGCGCCAGAAGCTGGCGACGCTTCATATGCGAGAATATGACGAATAGAAGCTGACCAGCCAACGTCTTAGTAACTAGCTTCACCGGCATAGTACTGTCTCCTCCAACGGCACGTCCTCAACAAGACTAGTCCCGCCCAAGCGCTCGCAACGCTTCAAGTAAGCCGCGTCGCAGCAGAAATGACAATCTGGTTTCGTATACTGCGGCGCCTGTGGGATCGATCCGTTGGCGAGGTGCGCAAATGTAACTCGGGCTAGGGTGCTCATCGTCGCTGGTCGTACGGTCCATGCTTGATGGTGAAACACACCTGTGTTTTGTCTCACTAGACGCCTGGTTGTGCGCTAACTCGGGCTTGAGATCAGATTCCATGCCGCGTGGGCAACTTTTATCGGTGTCTTTCCTGCGATCTCCGTTTAATCGCGCACAGCCTTGGGACACTGATATGGTTAAAACGTGACGTGGCATCTTATGGATTGAAACATTGACCCGTTCGAATTACATGACGGGGCGGTGCAAACCTTCAGAGGCCCGTCCGAACTCGTCAGGCTGGCGGCCACTGTGGGACGGCGAGCCACATCGATGGCTTGTTCTGATGCGCCTGTAACCCATCAGGATTCAAAAATAGCCATGGCCTGCCTGGCATCCATACAGCTTATCGTGCGAGTCCCCAGAATGCATCGCGGCCTAGCTTATTTCCGTGTGGATGATGATCTCCGCTCCGCTTTGAAAAGGCTCGTCAACCGCATGGCGAGATGGTGACTCAACCGTAGGAATGCGAGGACTGGCGTGGAAAAGGACTGGATATGAACATGTCAGTGCACAACGTGACGCGTGGAGAGGCTGTACGCAACGAAGCGGTGTGGGACTTGAGGGCTGGCGGTGATTGTCGGGAAGGTGACCGCACCTGTGGACGGTGCCTCGGAGCCTGGTGATGCTGGGTGGCCGGAAGATCTGCGGGCTCTGGATGATCCTGGGAGGTCCGATGGGGCGTCGTGCAGGATGGGGACAATGTGAGGTGTGTTTGGGGAGCTGTCCGGCTCGACGTGGACACTCCAGGGACAGGTGGCGGTTGCGACAATTGCCAGAGTGACCGACAAGTTTGATGGGGCAGTACGCCTGATCAGCTTCTTCTCCCCGCCTGTACATACGTGGGACTCTGCCTGTCGGGAACGCAATTAAGGCGTGGCGCTCAGCCTTTACCATCGCGACCGTCTGAGCTGCCCCAACATGAACAGACGAGTCGGCCATTCCTACTCCTCCTCAGAGCCTGTCCTCCTCCAGTCCGTCGGCGGCACCTCCAAGGCCTCCCGTTTCTATGACGAAGACGCCGCCCGCATCAGCCAGCGGATAGACGAGGAGCTCCGGGTGCGTCTCCCTCCCCTCCCTCGTCTCCCCCCGTCCCTCAACAGCCCTCCAGCGCGACTGGGCACGCCTCAGAGATGCACAGAAAAAACAAGTCAAGGGTACCGTCATCGATGTAGGCGCCGAGCACCCATCCCACTCACCCGAGCCGTATTCCAGTGATGCTCCTCGGCCAAGCCGAGTCTGGCAAGTCCACCCTCCAAAAACAATTCCAGCTATACTATGCCCATCAGGCTCTCGAACACGAGCGGCCGTCGTGGCGACCCGTCGTCTACTTCAACATCATCAAGGCTGTGCGCATGATCCTCGACGAACTCGACTTTGAACTCGCAAACGTCGGTGTTGATACCTCGACAGAGGGACAGGCTGTGGCACATGCCCTGGCGCCCCTCGGCAACGTCAGTAGCGACGTAACCCAGCTAAGATCAAAACTGGTCGCGCTTATATCCATGGAAGACTCTCTCGCCTCCGAACTCAGTGGCGGGATTTCGGTGACCGGCGGTCGCACGGGCGTTTACGTTCGAGCAGGATGGCAGGCCCTCGTCACCCCACTATCTCCAAATCGCAGCAGGGCAGTCCCTGCAACTGGTGGTCCATCTCCCGCTGTCGCTCATGTTACGAACCTCGCTTCGAGAACACTCAATGCCACTCAAGATGAAGTTGACGAACTTTGGAAACACCCTGCCGTCCGGATATTGTTGAACAACCGCAGAATACGGCTCGATGAATCAGCACCGTTGTAGGTCGCTCCCCTCGATATCTTGCCATTCACTCATTTCTGGCTCAGTTTCTTGGACAACGTGAAACGAATCGCACAACCAGATTATTTGCCAACCACAGGCAAGGCTTTTTCTTCGCAAGGCGGTGTCTGTTGATCAGCTTACACAGCCGATTTGCTCAATGTTCGCTTGCAAACTTTGGGCGTTGCTGAACACTCTTTTGATGTCGAGCTTTGTGGTTCTCGCTACAACTGGCTCATGTACGACGTTGGTGGCGCAGTGAGCATTCGCCCTTTCATCTGTCGAGGTTTTCTCGTGGCCATTGATATACTTCCTCTTCCCTAGCGTGGTCAGGCAAGTCGGGCTGATGCTATGGTCTCGATACTTCTCATCTCTCATATTTGAACATTAGAGACATGCATGGGTGCCCTACTTTGACGATGGTATGTCAATGCATTCCTCCCCTGCTATCTGTGTGCCGCCGAGCGGTGACAGCACAGCATTGGTTGCTATCCTCATAACCTAACCCCTACATTTTCTTGCTTTTTTCAGCTACCGCGATCATCTTCTTAGCTCCTATCAGTGCATTCGATCAGGTGTGCATTTTTAACATCTGATCATATGTAACTGTGTTGCCTGGTGCTGAGTCCGCGTTCAGTACCTTGAGGAGGATGCTCGGACGAATAGAGTGGATGATTCGCTCCAACTTTTCACAGCTATATGTTCAAATAAACTTTTAAAGAATTCACATCTGGTGCTTCTACTCAACAAGGTATCTGCTGAACGAGCTATGTTTTTTGTCACCACTGATTCCTGATCTGTACAGACTGATCTTTTAAAGAAAAAGCTGGAAGCCGGTATCAAGGTCCGAAAGTAGTACGTGATATCCCTTCCCCATGGTATCTATTCGGTGGCATTCATCTCATGACCCTTTGGGTTGCGCAGCATCACGTCTTACGGTGATCGTCCGAATACGTTTTCCGATGTATCGGAATATTTCCGCGCCCACTTTATCCAAGTGCATAGGCGCAATGATATAAGTCGTAGAGCGTTATATGCGGTACGTAGCTACGAGTGTCTTTATCGGCTTGATGTGTTGATGGGTTTCCGTAGCACTTTACTTCTATGCTTGTACGTGCAACTTGCCTCTCTCACATTCGGGTCTGGCGACGTTTTACAGGATATCCGGGCCACTCAGGCAATCATTGTCAACGGTGAGTCTTTTTTTATCCTCTTTGCCTTCAAGTATATGGGCTGAGTGTAGATGGGACGCAGTTGGCGAAGCCATCATCCGTTCACACATCGCGAGGACTGGTCTCGCATAGAATTGGTCTCAACCTTGTTGGTCCTCTACCTGGTAGTCGAATATTGGCTGTGCGCTCTGTGAACATTACTTTCTTCTATTCTTTTAGTACTACCGCTACTAGTTACCCTTCCTTTCGATACCACCGTAGCTTTTCATGGATCTCCTTGTCTAGTAGCCACTCGCATGCTGTAGGAATATTCTTACTTTCATATTATGTAATACAACATCTTTATCACGTGATTCGAGGGAACGGATATCTGTTGCGACCGCTTAGACGTCTACCAATTACTTTTATCTTTGCCCGGCTCATCGCCTTTTTGCACTTATCACGATGTCGACGAGCGGATTAAAAGCAATAGCCCCTGTACCTACGGCGGCGGATTTTTTGGATATCGTTCTGTCCAGGACCCAGCGAAAAACACCGACTGTATGGTTACATGCATAACCTGGGGTTCAGGCCGCTAACGTCGTTCTAGGTGATTCATAAAAACTTCAAGATCAGTCGCATACGAAATTTCTACATGCGAAAGGTCAAATTCACGCAAGACTCTTTTGACGAGAAGCTTGGTGCCATTCTTTCCGAGTTCCCGATCCTCGATGTGAGTCTTCCCATTGATCTGATTGGACCGGTGAACGTGCTTGCATAGGATCTCCACCCCTTCCTCGCATCCCTCATGAACGTACTGTACGACAAGAATCACTACAAGCTCGCACTCGGGCAGCTTCGAACCGCCCGGCATCTGATCGATCATATAGCCAAGGACTATGTACGCTTGCTCAAATTTGGGGATAGCTTGTATCGATGCAAGCAACTCAAAACGGCTGCATTGGGTCGGTGAGTCTTTCGGGACGATCCACACCCTTGTACGTTACTGGATATGACCCGTCTCAGGATGGCTACCGTCATGCGGAGACAAAAGGACCCGTTGGCTTACCTTGAGCAGGTCCGGCAGCACATTTCCCGTCTCCCCGCGATAGATCCCAACACACGGACTCTCCTCATCTGCGGTTATCCGAACGTCGGGAAATCATCCTTCATAAACAAGGTCACTCGAGCCGACGTTGATGTCCAGCCGTACGCTTTCACCACGAAATCACTTTTTGTCGGTCATCTAGATTACAAGTATCTGCGATGGCAAGTCATCGATACCCCCGGTATATTGGACCATCCCCTCGAAGAGATGAATACGATTGAAATGCAGAGTATTACTGCGCTGGCGCACTTGAAAAGTTGTGTACTGTACTTTATAGACCCAAGTGAACAATGTGGTTATACAGTGGAAGCACAAGTGAGCCTTTTTGCTGCTCATCGTACCTATTTAACATATTCTAGTGTAAACTCTTCCATTCCATCAAACCACTTTTTACCGGCAAACCGGTGATGCTTGTTGTTAACAAAATCGATGTTATGCGTCTAGAAGATCTTACACCAGAAAATCGGGCACTCGTGCAGGAGATCATCGATTCGGAGAACGTGTACTGCATTCAAGTGTCGTGTTACTCCGAAGAGGGCGTTATGGAACTCAAAAACAAGGCTTGCGATGCTCTCCTCGCCCATCGTGTCGACTCTAAGCTCAAGGGAAGCAAAATCAATTCCGTTATCAACCGAATCCACGTTGCGCAACCTGTCCCTCGAGATGATATCGTTCGTGCACCCTTTATCCCCGATCTGATAAAGGAGCGCAAGAAATACGACAAAAACGATCCTGACAGGAAGAAACTTCTTCGCGATATCGAAGTGGAGGAGGAGCGCGATGGCATCTTTAGTATCAACTTGAAGAGTACGTTGCAACATTCATGACTTTTCGACTGACCGTTTGAACGGCTCGTCGGTATTTCTCAGCCAACTATCTGCTGGCGAACGACGATTGGAAGTTCGACACTATGCCAGAGATTATGGACGGAAAGAACGTTGCAGACTTTATTGACCCAGATATTGCCGAGAAACTCGAAGCCCTCGAGCGTGAAGAGGAAAAATTGCAAGCAGATGGCTTTTACGATAGTGAGGAAGACATGGTACATATCCCTATTTGGCAGCCGTGTTGTACCCCAACCTGAGCTTGTTGCAGCTTGACTCCGAGGATGAGCGTGAAAAAGCCGAGGCTCGAAAGGCGCTCGCTCACAAGCTTCGTTCCCAAAGTATCAAAAAGTCGAGGAAGAATCAAGCGCGCCTTCCTCGGACGGCCGGCCTTCGAACACTGAGCGAGCTATCGACAGAACTGAGGAGCGCTGGCTATGATCCAAGCAACATAGAAGCACGCGCCGGAATGCTGGCAAAGCTACAGGCTGCGAAGCGAAAGAGGGAAGATACTGACATGGACGTGGACGAGGATATGAACCATGTCGACGAGGGTAAAGACAGCGATGAAGGCGATTGGATGGACGTCGATGGAGAGGAACCACGATCCAGCAAACGTGCCAAGGGTAATACTGGAAGTATGATCGCGAAGAGCTCGAGAGCACCACGAACGAACCGACAACTTGCAGGTTTGCGGGATGACCAGGTACAGGGATTCTGCCTTGTCCATTCTGATATGTTGGTCTTGATTCGGTATGTCACTAGCAAGCATCCAAAGCTATCAAGCTGCGTAATCTGGGTCAGCGCGAGCGTAACATGCATGCCAAAGCTGGAGAGAGTGATCGTGCTATCAGGGTCAAAAAGGTTTTTCCTCCAATGCGGTAAAGCTTTACAGCCCTGACATCGGTGAATCTAGCCTAAACACCTGTTTGCTGGCAAACGAAAGGCTGGGAAGACGAACAGACGTTAATCCCTGTGTTTCAAGTCCTATCTGTGTTATCAGTTGACGACACTCTGCTGTCCCTGCCTAATCCACGCGATGATGTGAGTTTGACTGATTGACAACTTCGGTGTACGGTGTGCAACGTCAACAGTCTGCCAACTTTTGGCGGTACAAGATCTGGCTCTCTGAGAATCGTGGCACGAACCATTCTGTCCGGGATACTTGCGCCTAAGACATGTCTCGCTATTCGATCTAGCAACATAACGATGGCTACCGTGAAGTCAACAAAGCTCTTGCTTTCATGAGGTGAGTACGATTCCGTGAGCTATGCAGTGCACTTGCGACCGCAGAATCTTTCGAGTGGTGTGGGAAATACTAGAATCCAGAAAAGATGACGCAGCAGAATGACAAAGCACTCCGCAGTCTACGTAACATGACTTGGCGGAAATATTTTACTGACCGGTACTTATGCATCATGGCAGTGCTACGCACACTCGGCAGAAGGGCAGTGTTCGGTGGCTGACACGGCGGCGTCTCTCAACTTCCTGATTGAAGGACAACGTCAAGTGTGAACCTTCTGAATATATCCCTGATGGCCTCCAAAGCCGGACATGTCTCACTACTATCCCCGGTCGCAATAATTTGTTCCACTCCCTCGATGCTCGCTTCATTATTCATTTCATATTTTTTCTCTATGGGTAACGGTACCCAGATGGTATCGCGAAAAAAAAAAATTAAGAGACGGGCGGCAGACACCTTGATGTCGTCAATGTGACACGCATGTGCTCTACTCCAGTCACACCTGAATTCGGGCGGACAAGTTCTGCCAAGAGTGGCTTTTGCGGTGGATCGCTCGTTACCCAGTCCCACGCTACTGCGATGGTATGCATGGGAAGGAAAGCAATTCCCCCGCATGCAATGGGGCAGGGGATAGTTCGCAGTGCTCCGCTAGCGTGATCCATGTGCTGTTGGAGTATCCGATGAAGCACATGTAGCCTCATCCAGTGGATATGGCGCCTAACTATAGCTAAAAAATACAGATCGAACGCTCGGGACTCGTGAGTATAACAATAGTCAAAACATCCTACTACATAGTAAGTATAGCTTAATGTTGTCGAATTTCATCGCCCCTCAAGTGCCAGAACGACCGCCTGCGTCCTCCGTTTTCACAAAGTCATACTCCACATCATATTCCATACGCTTGGCCCAGATCCTGTCGGCCAGGATGACCGCCTCCCTGCGATCGAAATTGCATCCGCCTTCGAGACGTTGTGCCAACTCCTTCACCGTCAACGTTCTCTGGATCGGGCGCCGCTTGCTACTTTCCCAGACTTTCGCTACCCACTTCAACAGCATGCCAGCCAGATGAACGAACCACCCCGTACGCTCGGGCTTCCATGAGGACCTCGACATGTGGCCCAAAAGCATCTTTCGGATCGCGATCTGTGATTCCGCGTACCCGCGGGCGTACGCGCCGTTCAGTCCGCGCGTGCTCGTAACACAGACGTGGGACGTGCAAAAGAGCTTGGCTTTGGAAAACGAGGCAGCGTTCCTGTTCCACCAGCCCTCCATCGGACGCTCGTTCTCCATTCCGGTGATGACGAACGCGACCGGGACCTGGTTCTGACACAAAATGTCGCAGAACAAGCGGTAGTTGCTTTGTGTGACAGACGAGATTCTGCCTCCACGGATGCAAAAGATGAGGAGGCGGATGCCACCCGTGCGCTGGAGCTGGGTGATCAGCACGTTGGCCTTCTCGATCGCAGTGAAGTAGCCGTTTTGGCTCAGGCTCGGCTCGTTCAGTCCGACCGTATCGAAGAGACGGATGTGGTGACCAATTTTCTGATCATCTTCGAGCACGACGTCGTATGAGGCGGCTTCCATCGTGCAACCGCTCGCACGTGACGATACGTTTGCTAGTTCTTCACCAGCGATAAGGTTAATAACCGAGCTTTTCCCCACCCCTGTCTCGCCAACAACGAGGATGTTGGGAGAGTATGCCCATGGGGTCTGATAAGATGAATGGCTGTCCGAGACCAGCGTTTCCTCAGACATCTAAAAGCGTTGTTCACTTCTGAACGAAGGTCTATACCGAAGATATGATACTTACTATGGTGGCTATCCGTGTTCGGTTGGTGTCTGATGCACAATAGCCTGGGATGGGCAGTTGGAGGCAAGGAAAGCACGATGCGTGCTTTATAGGATACGGGGTCTGCGGTTCCCGAGCCGTACGGCTCGGGTCGAGAAGCAGAGGCGGGAGCGGACTCTGTCCGGTTAGGTAGAACGTTGGAATCACAGCCATGCATCCGTGGCTAGTGGAAATATCCGGATTCTGGCGCTCGCAATGACGAAAGGAGCGGAACCGCCACCAGCTGATAGGTTATCATTGAGCGCTGATGCGACCACGTTGTCTCCAATGTACAAACGTTTTTGCAGACCGCCCGGAAGAACTTTAACCTAGTTGCGAGCAGAACAACAAAGTTAGCGCCGCCTTCTAAAATAGGCCTGTGACCCTGCCCGTCTGTCGGTGCAGATACGATCGGTGCGGTCATAGCCCGACCACGAGGCCCTTGTATTGAACAGCATTTTCTTGCACAAATGAGCACGCCATCCCTCGAGTCAGGCCAACGGAATTCAGGGAATGTTCTGTCACTAGCGAGCCACAAACATGCGAACGTGCCTTTAGCGCGGTACTAGACCATCACAAGTTACTTGATCAATAGGCTCGAGGGAAACGCATCCAAACCAGTCAAACATACCCTTGAAGCCGACCGCTTGACGAAGGTGCGGTTCTCGCCCACACGTTATCGATGCCACTGTGCACACATTGGAAGCCAAAAATTGGGCGCACACGGAGCCAAGGGGAAGTCCAGAAATGTGCGTTCATGGTCGTCGGATGATGAATCCTTCGAGCGACCCATTTGAGAAGTTAAAAGAAGCTGTGGCGTTTAGGGAAACAAGCGTGAGCATATTCCCTCGTCAAGTCGATTGCCGGTGAAAAAGAGGTTGATACCTCCAGCGGCGCTGTTGGATGAACACTGGATTGCCAACGTTACTTGATAAAGATAGGTAATCGGCGTCCTGCTGTGTAGGATATCAACCCGCGTCCCTGCCGGGATGTAGGGGTATGCCTTGAGCGACCCTGCGTGCCCAAGGCGTGCGGCGTCGGTTTCCTGATCTGATGTATGAGAACGTGGGTCCGGTGTCGGTCATGGAAAGGCGCACGATATCAGAACAAGGATCATCGTGGACACGTGTTGCACCGAACGCAACGTTTGAACGTAACCAGTCAAACGCAGCGTGTCTCCGACGTCCATGCTATGTTGGCCCAGGGGCTGCAAAACGTTCCGCCAAGTTTTAATATCCCGCCACCGGTCTTTGGGTCGGCGCACCTTCACAGTCCAATGTCCGCAAGTCGACAAGGTGTCCGGACGCAAGCATCTATTCGATGACGCCGTGGAACGCGCCTCAGAGCGCTTGTTTCGCATCTACCAAGTTCCGAGCAACCCACAGACGCCGTCCGGGGACCTTCGGCATGAAAAAAGGGCGATGGGAAACATTAAATTATAACGGACATTTCGATGCTACTGCACTCCACCGACCATCGGAGCTACAGTATCAGCGGTCGGGCAAAGGGTATGACCACCACGAGGAATAACGCTGGAGTTGGCCCGGAAACAAGGCAATTGCCGAAGCCGAAGGGTAAAGTGTGTTCCACATGGCGACATAGTCACGACTCACCCCGTGGCGATGGTCTCGTTGATTTGGCCTCTCCAAACGAGCCTGAACGAAACGCAACCAAAGCAGTGACAACGCCGCCGAAATCAATGCGAAACGGATTGGTACTGCGAGCGGCAAGGTTGCGAGCCGAACCAGCTCGACTTGGTGCACTAACTGAAAGAGACATGGGTCAACACAACGGCGCTAACGTAGGACAGGACGCGCAACTAAGCGATCCACGTCCCAAGGCACCTCAAGACCGTCCTGTGGATTAACTGACCTCATCGTGACGTCGAGGAAACCGCAAGTCGGAGACTAAAACTACCAGAACGGAGCGGCTTACCGAGTTGGACGTCAGGTCAGTATTTGCGCGCTCGGAGTAGCAGAGAAGGACCCCTTCCATGGTTAACTTACCGCTTGCCTCGCATCGCGCGCTAATCGAGTAGAAGAAAGGGAGTACGAGCAGCAAACACGGTGGCGCCAAGTCCCAATGACTACGTTTGGACACTCATTCAATGGCACGTTCAAGGGAAGGGCGACAGCCTGAGAAGGGACACGCATGGACTACACAAGTACGGTGCAGTTCAGGAGAAAAAAACCTTATCGACTCAGATGGTCAAAGGACGCAGCGGTGTCATCAGCGGCCAGGGAAGCTTGTAGTCCATAGCTGCCTAAGTAACGACTCATCCACTTTAGCCTCGTAAACCACGTCCGGAATAACATCTAGGTGAGCCCAAACGGTCGCAGATGCTATGATGTCAACCCGCTTCCAAACCTCAGGCATCAGGCTCCTCGATGCGCGACTTCATTGCGAGGGAGGATAGACCACAGACTTGTCTCATCCGGCTGTCCCTTCCACTCCCATTCCTCATCGGCCGAATCGGTCTCCGAGTCAACACCTTCGTAGGAAGCTTTCAGCTGCATCCAGTCCAGAGCCATCTCAGCCGTCAGGCGTTCGGATGGCTCCGAATCCCACAGGTTCTCGACAAAACTCCACATATCAGGTGGAATCTTGTCCACCGGAAACTTCGGACGTTGGTTGTTCATCACTTTGAGAGAGATTCGGTTGCAATTCATTCCCTCGAATGGGGCTTTACCCGTGTATGCCTACATGGTCTGATGAGGTGCTGTTGGTCGACAGGAATCGTCCACGTACCGCATAAATGGTACAACCCAACGCATACATATCGCATGCTCGTTTGTTCACCCTGCGTCTGTCTTCCCCGTTATCTGCATCGAAGATCTCTGGGGCCATGTAGTTGGCTGTACCACCCATGTCGGCCTTGGATGCGGGGGTGTGCAGGTCATCAGTCGTGTCAAAGGTAGAAACAAGTCCGAAATCTGCGAGACACGCATGCCCTTTGCTTGTGATAAGGATGTTCTCCTGCAGCATAAAGTGGAATTAAAAAGTTGGTCCAAGGAGAAAAAAAAAGGTAAAACAAACCGGCTTGATATCTCGATGAGCCACATGAGGTTTCATCGTGTGCAAGTAACTCAAGCCCCTGACCACGTCCAATATCTAGACCATCGACAGTTGGCTAAAATTTGCACTGACAAAAACAACATGAGCCTACCAGTTTCGTTCGGCTTGCATTAGGATGGTGCTTGAGATACTCCAATAGGGTTCCTTGGCCCATCCAAGGTGAGACAAGCGCAATACTAGTATGCTGTTCTTGCTTAGGCATTACGTAGACACCATAGAATGGCAAGCAGTTAGGATGACGTAGGTACCTCCAGACAATGGCCTCCCTGGACACATGCTGTGTATATCATTGAAAAATCCATCAGAAGCGTCGTTTTACAAGTCAAACCAAGTTGCCACCTTGCTGTAATCAGGCAGATTTGTTATGTTCTTCCATCGGAGGGTCTTTACGGCAACCAAACGCGAACCAAGTCTGCCTTTGTAAACGAGGCCAAATCCACCCTGATCTTGGGACACGAGACCACTGATTGGGCCGGTAATGTAGAAACTACGAGGACAGCACCCATATTGCTTCGAGATCGGGATGAGGGCGTTGAGAAAACACCGTCGATAATCTTGCTCGAGTCCCACATCGGATTCAAGCAACTAGGCCGTCTTTCAGCATCCCATCCTGACCGTCTCGTGGGCACCCCCGATGGGTCTGATCAACTTACATCGTAGAAAAGATCGACGAGCTCTTCGACTCGAACTCCTGGGTTGAATATATCCTCCCTCTGCGGTCCAGTGACACACAGGGCCGCCAAGGCGGCCAAGTTGAGGATATCGTAGTTCAGCACCATCGTCCCGTTCAACAATGCAGAGTTACACAGATGGTCTTTGGGCTCAACCTTTGTCTGAGAACCATCAACTGAGCCCCAAACCGAGAGCCAAACAGCAGAATCACGTACTGCACAAAGGATCTCAGCCAGTTCCTCCTTGATCGTATTGCATGACCGAATGCACCGTATATCATCGTACTTCGACCAGAGTCTCACCAACCGCTTCAGTTCCGATACCTTGTGGAACCAATCATCATTGCGAGACCACCTAAGAAAACTAGACCTCTGGCACATAGTTACATGGGTATAGGTATAAGCGACCAAACCCTGCTCGAGAAGTGAGCGACATAAGGGACGTGGTACAAACTATCCCCACCGGGAAAATCGGGGTATTCCGAACCAACTCTACACAAATCTCCCGTTCGGCGGGGGATCGGAAACCCTTGAACCCTTCCACGATCTCGATGACCTCTTGCTTGGTAGTGCTACGTAGGAGATAAGAAGTCTCTCTAAGCACCGGTAATTCAGAATCATGTTTTTGTCCATCGATCGTAGTGTATTTGGGGGCACTACCTCCAGGCACATAATCCCTGAGCCATATGTGGAATGCGTTCGATTCGGTAGAACCTCTCGTTGGCGCCTCGCGACGGGGCGCACGGTCGGAAGTAGTTGTGGGGCGAACTGGAACATGCGATGGAGGAAAATGTGCGTCTTGATGGTTGCCAGGAGAAAGACGCTGTGGGATAGGGTCCCCTAAATCGCTTGACCGAGGTTGAACGTCTGGAGGTGAATGGGCACGTTCTCGGGACGCGCGAGCCTCTGGGTATGGCAGGGAAGTAGGGTGAGGATGAAAAGGAGCACCGACATGACCGTAACTGGCTACACCGTAGCTGGAGTCCATGAGGTGCGAGCTGATATGACGAGTATACTCGTGGCGTTTGACCTTTTTTTTGCAGAGATAGCACTCCATCTCGAACGCCATCTGTGGGGGCGGCTAGGACTCAGAAAGGGTGGTACTGGAATCCCGGATGGTTCAAATACCGGTCAAGTGAGGAAAACACGTTGGCACGACGCAAGGTCCATAAGTTCCAATCAGCATAAACAGCACATGTTACGTATGCTGCCACAAACGAGGCTAGTTGTAGGTCCATGTTGTTTTCTGTTGACAATGGTTTCCATGGATGCAATGTTGCCTGTTGTTCCTCGCTTGGAACTGCATGCGATGCGCTAAGGAAGAAATGCACACGGTTCTTCTACATACACGGTTCTCATCTAGCAATAATTACATTACAACACAACTTGGATCTCTTGTAGAATTGTAGCACTAGTGTGAATTATTCACCTTCATAGCCTCGATATCTGATCCTCAACAAAGCCAAGAATTTTTTCGCTAGATGGACGCTCAGAGGGACTTGCCCAGCAAGCCTCCATAAACCCCCACAGCTCATCCGGAATAGTCTCGCCATCCCATTTCGGCTCTCGAGAGGGCTTCTCCCCACGAAAAACCATAATGACAATCTGGGCCACTCTTTGAACCGTATGGAACGGTAGTTTCCCGGTCAGAGTCTGTCCGAACCGCCCAAATATCAGCTACGCCTCAGAACGGCCAAGGTTAACATGAGCACGGAACCTGTAGCATGATACTCCCAAACGAATAAATGTCTGCCAATTGACTCGATAGCTGTGGCAGTGATCCACCCTCTCTACATTCGCCGAGTAGTTCAGGGGCCGCCCATCGAATGTTTCCCGGAAGCGAAAGTCCAGAAACCGATGTATGCGAAGCTTGTCCGACCAGCGTCGAAAGTCCAAAATCAGAGAGACACGCGCGTCCCTCTCCAGTAATCAAGACATTCTCCTAGTCAATCAACTGATGAGCTCCTTGAGAGAGGATTCAAGCAGAAGTCGACATACGCCGCCAAGGTCGCCATGGGCTATGTCATGGGAATGCACTGCATCAGCCAATGAATTTTAGTCGAATAAGAGGGAGGGCTGATAACTCACGATAGCGCAAACCAGCTGCAACGTCACTGAGCTATGGGTCAGGTTATATAACGTAATGCCCGCGGGATTGTGTGAGTATACCAAAGTCATCCTTGCTTTCATATCCAGCTGTGTTCCGGATGCCTCCAAGTATTCGGAGAGCGTGCCATTATCTGCCCACGGGCAGACGAAAGCAGGAAATTGCCCAAATTCGTGTGTGATGCCGTACAGAGGTACGATGTTCTGGTGATCAAGCGAGACCCATATTCCGAGCTCCCGTTGCACAACCTGGAAGACGTGGATAAGCAAGGAAGCTATGAAGGTCTGCAGGCTCCGGTGAAAGTCACCTTGCTCTTGACCTGATACTCTTTGTTTGTTGCCACAGGTCGAACCACCTTCACCGCGACCTGTAACAACACTCCGGTGATGAGTCATCGGAACGACTCGGAGACGAAGACAGACAGACCATCTCGGATGGCGCCTGTCCGCGTTGCAGCTGACAGCACCAGACATCACTGAAGCCCCCATATGCTGCAGGATACGCGTGGGTCCTCACAATGGTACCAGTGAGATCCCTGACGCGCTTCGCACGCCTCTCGGGGACAACACAATCAGTTGTGACACCATGGGCTCCACGTACGCGACGCAGCGACGCTTTGCGAGAGTAAGAGATATTCTTGCCGGTCTTGATACCCCATCTAGGTGGCCACCAACACACAACCTTGCACTCGGACTCGGCGAGAAGCAAGGTCCAAATTGTCCAATCACGTCTGAGAGTGGACGATTTGCAACGTGGTATTAGGCGTATTTCGCAATAATTATGATGGATGATGGAAAGGATTGACATGGTCGGTGAAATAGGGATTGAGAAGGCTCACCACAGTTCGCCTAACGCGCGGGACTCTTAAATACAGAACGGAATCACTGCAGGGCCCCTCCAACTAGGCCGACTTGAATTGCACCCTGGCGTCTGGAGGCCTCGCCGGCGATTGACAATACCATGCTGTCCAAATATATCCTATTCGCGACGGATTTTCGCTGATCTGCCAGTCACCTGCCAACGAGATGGAGTGCGGAATGCAAGTTGGAGCTGCCATGCCCACTGATGCGGTGATAATGGGATTGCGCGCCAAGCCAACGGAAGAGCCCGGCCAGCCACTCGGTCAACAGGAAACAGCATTCAAGGTCCGAGTCACGATGCCCATATTCTGCGTATTTCATGTGTAAGAGAGCAGGGCAAACAAGTGTGCGAAATAAAACGGTCGAAGTCGGGACAATCCCAACACCACTCAAAGTGGGTGCATCCGCCTACTTCAAACATAGAAACAACATGTTTAATCCCATCCACTGGCGGCAGTCGGGTCCGCACCCCAGCCTCCTGCGGGCTCTGCCGCCCAGTCGGTCGTTGTCCCAGGTTCAGCAGCCCAGTCGAGGGCAGCTACTCAAATATTAGGCGGGTATTTGGGTCCGGTAAAAACGTCACTCACCACCGTCAGGTGCAACCAAAGCCGGGTTGATGGAACCTGCCTGAGGGGCAGATGTAACGTCCCACTCTGAAAATCCAGCCTGGGCTTCTGGCTCGGCGGCAGCGAGCTTGGCCTGAGCCTCCTCCTGTTGCTGCCTCTCCACTTCCTCGGGGTCACGGTAGAAGAACATGTCCACCATGACGTTCCAGCCGTCGGGTGTGCGGGAAATGGTTCCGCGTAATCTGAGAACTTCTCGCGCGAGCAACCACCAAGTGAGACCAATAGAGTGACGGGTCTTGTTGTTCGTGGGGATTGCGACGTCGACGAACTTGAGGGGGGCATCGGTGTCGCACAGTGCGATGACGGGAATATTGACATAGGAGGCTTCGCGGATGGCCTGGTGATCCACGCGAGGGTCGGTCACGACGATGAGGCGGGGCTCCTTGAACGAGCGGGTGATGTAGTTGGTGAAAGAACCGGGAGTAAACCGACCAGCGATGGCCTGAGCTCCAGTGCTGGCAGCATACTTCAGGACAGCGCGGTGACCATAAGGACGTGCGGAGATGACGCAAACGTCATTTGGGTTGTCGACAGCAGCAATTACACGGGCGGCGAATACAAGCTTCTCCCAGGTTTTTCCAATGTTGATGATGTGGATTCCTTTTCGATGACGCAGTCGAAATCAAGCCAGAGCGCCGAATCATGCACAGTGACTTACCATCAATTCTTCGCCTAAAGACATAAGGCTCCATCTGCTTGTCGCAGTTTTTCGTTCCAATATGACATTGGGCAGCCAGGAGGAGCTGGATCTCCTCGTCCGTTGCGCTCAGAATAGAAGGCAGTTTTGACGACATGGTTGGACCTAGATGATCAGATCAGCACAGTGGCCTGAACGTCATCCGTGTGCGCAGCGCTCCATCCAGCTTCATTGTTCGACCGAATCCATCTTGTGGCTACTACAGGGTGGTGTATATGCGCAAGGACGTACCGTGTGCGGCGTTCTGGACGCGAGCGTCGTCCCGGGCGACGTTGACTAGGATTCGTGGCTCGTCGACCAGCGCACGATCGCCAAGTCCGCGCGGCAGTTGCCGAGGAAGATTCGCACGCCATGCATCCATTTCAGGCCAGCCGCCCCTGTCGTAATTCTGACGCCAAGTCGGCGATGTCGTCCGGGCCGGCTTTGCAACAGCCCCCGACGACCAACCCCGCCCAGCGCTGTCTACCTGCCTTGCCGACACCTCTTGCCACACTCCCCGCCCAACCGCGCTCACCTCCGTTCGGTTTGACAATCAGCCAAGGCCATTTCTTCCGTTCGATGCCAACCCTCCGGGCACACGCCCCCTCGAATTCGTCCAGCAGTCCGTGGAGGTCCTCCACCGCCACGCAATTAAAGCCGATTCCGCTCGGAAGGGCCAGTGATTTCCCATCCCTGTCCGTTCCTTCCCGCACCATGAGGTCTGCCACCTCCGCGGCGCAAATACGCTCTCCACCCGGAACGTGCGTCTCTGCGCATCGCCCATCCGGAAACACAGCAGTCAGCCACCACGGCTTCATCTGCATTCCCTTTACCCGCAGCGCCTCGGCCACACGAGCAACTGCACGTCTGATCGCAGTGACTTCTCTGGCCACTGGCACTGTCTCGAACGCGACGCCGTCCACAAACGCCCACGCCTCCGGAATTTGTGTGTATGTATGGAGCCGTTCCGCGTGAAAGTCCACCAGGGCTTGGATGGATCGTTCCACCCCCTCCATATCGTCGCCAAACGAGGTCGTATTTTCTCCGGTAGCCGAGTACGCCCTCGGACCATAGGGTGGCGGAAAGATGCCATCGAAATCTTGCATGGGGGATACGGTGCTCCCATAGGTGCCGAGTGACAATATGATGCGGATCTCGTGCGGACGCACGCTCTGGTTCTCGGCGCAGAACAGCGCGCGCGCACGAGCTGCGATCACAACAGCGTTCGACATGACGCGCAGTGCTTGTTCACGACTGTATCCCTCGCATTCGAACGTGTTAAAAGCAGCTTGGTATCTGCGGTCGAGAACTTGGCACGATAGCAGACGATGGTATAGATAGATTCACCCACGTCGATGTTAGTAATGTTCTCGCTCCTGCGCGCAGGAACAGCAGATGGGCTTGAAGGAGTAGCTGCGACTTCTCCTCGTCAGCAGCCGCACGTGTAGACCACAGTGGAGTGTGTGCGATCCTGAAATTCAGGATGTCCTCCAACGTAGTCCCCTAGGCGGTAGTCCTGTGCCGTGAGACAACCAAATCAGCGACTCTTGGACGTCAACCCTCACCAGGCCACCATCAGCCAGGTTTATCTCCTTGTCGTAAATCTCGTCCAGTCCTGGCAGAGTTGGCTCGGGCATGTTTCAAGTTCAGCCTGTCCAAGTGTGGGTGCTGGTCATACAACAGCCTCACGATCACGATTGTGGCAGTGCACTAAGGCAATACAACTAGCCTACTAGCTAGCACTAACTCGTTCACCAGCCGTCCTCGTCTCTCATTCTATCTAGCAGAGTTCCGCTCCCGTTCCTCTGTGCACTAGCAGCACCCTTGATGCTGTAGCCTATCGATGGGCGTCGATCAGGCTCAGGCGACGGTTCCTTCCCAGGACGCTTTTTTCGCTTTCTGCGGTCCAAGTTACCACCTGAGCTGGCTTCTCCAGCATCCGCAATACGACTGAGTAGCGATGGCGTCGGCACATCTTGTCCTCTCGAATTCACCTTCACCCTCTTTGTATATGGCACGTCTTCTGATGTGCTCCCCAGTCGTTTGGGTGACATTGGTACGTTCGAGACATGCAGTTGTCCAGAGGCGTCGTCTCGCACTGCGGGTTGCTGTGTTGCTACCGTTGTCCATGTCACTGGGGCGTCGAGCTGGGCCGACAAGGGTGGAAAACTGGTCATTGGTCGCTGCGGTAGGTGAGCTGGCCGTTCCAACGCAATTCCATTTGTTGCCTGAGGCTTCGTATCTTGACTGGGCACTTGCGACGATGACGGGTGCACCTCCGTCAGTAGCTGCTCAAATCAAGAAAAAAAATGTTGGGTGTCAATGGTGAATGAAAAGCATTCTACTGCGAACCCTTATTAGGCCTCGAGTTTCGCTGGCGCCCTCTTGCGTTTGTCCATGAGACAAGACTTGCAGAAATTTACTGATAGACGCAATCAGGTATTGTGGTAATATCCAATCATCCAGTTCTTTCCGCTATAAAGAGTTATTTCATCCTCAACATTTGGTTTAGGAAGACGTACAACGTTGATGGCATGCAAGATACTTTTTACACTACGCCATAGGTCGTCTTTATATAGCCTGGTGTCAAACAGCACCTATGCGACTTTTGTTTGAGAGCTCTGGTGAATACATGTCAGACTGACCTCTAAAAGGATCGAACTAGCATCAACAATTTGTCTTCGAAGCTGCGCAATTTGCTGTGGTTGAGTACCAGTTTCACGTTCACTCACGGATAGTGTGTCCATGATCCAAGAAATTAATTGGATCCGGTCCTCCGGAAGGAACTTCTGAAGGACTAATTTCCGTGTCAGAGAACCAATATAAAATCGGAGTAATTTGGTTGCTGGCGTGGCGTGTAAATCGACGGTAGCCATTTGGGCCACAGACAGGTAGTGGAGCGCAACCTTCAGTTGCTCTGGGTCACTCGATCGCGTATGAAGCAATGTCTCGGCCTTATCAAGGATAACTTGAAGCAACTCGTCCCCCCTTGAGCCGTCTCGATAGCATGGTAGCCGTAAGAGAACGTCTTTCACGATCACATCCACGTCGCCGGTGTCCAGCCTACTTATACCCTACTCGACAGTCAGACGACGGGAGCAGACACACAGTTCACAGACGCACCAAGACAAGCTGCGTAACCAGAATGTGTTCGGCCTCTGAGCCCGGGGGATCAGTATATTTTTGTATCGCACTCATTGCGTCCGTTGCCAAGAAAGACAAAACGAGCGAACGCAATCGTTCTCTCGTCTGTCGTTCACCGTCATCGGGGTCTTCTTCTGGTGGAACGATCTGGTCGCATAACACGCCGAGCGTCAGTGGAGGATCCATATCGAGATGCTTGAGGAGGGCTCGTTTCACGACCGCGACCTCTTCTGGTTCATCTGTCGGCGACAGGCAACGCGTGCCAGATATGAACAAGACAAAGAAATGGGGTGCATGACTTGAACTGGTGGCTAGAAAAAAACTCACCGCTTTGAAGCAGTTGGACGAGAACGTCGGCGTTCCGCTTGACCCACTTGTGTTGGACGGACGACACTTGTGTCACGGCATAGTAGCCATCCATGCGAACCTAGAGACAGACACGTCAGTCACACAATCAAGCCCGCCATGTCAGCACGCCACACTTTCGAGTCTTGGTCTTCACAAAGATCGTACACGGCGTTTATGGCATCCTCCTCCAGATCTGGAAAGTCGTTGAAGAAGAGATGAATATGACCCGCGGCATACGATTTAAGAGAACGGTGGCTGGAATGCGTGAGCGCTATGAGGTCCTGAAAAGCGTCTCTCCGCTGTACACATGTTCACCAGGTTGGGTCAGAGAACGGGCGTACAAGTCATATCCGCCTTACCGCACGTCCCGCAGCGAATGTCTCCCTCGTCGCCCGCTCGACCATCATTCTGGTGCGTTTCAATTGTTCGTTTGCGCTTGAAGACGCCATGCCTGCAGCGTCCGCTCTGGCCCGGGCCAATTCGAGGGTGGTCTAATTGAATATCCCGTTTGCGAAGGTGGGACGGTCGGGAAACAGGTCAAACCGGCCGCAGAGATCTCTGATTGAGTCTAAGACAAAAAAAGAAGGCCGCTCCCACGACTATACACTTCGCCCTCTCCCTGAACGACACTGCAGTCACGACCGCCACGACGTGGACATGCGAACTGACGAGCAGGTCCGCCATGACAGGATTAACCTCCCAAGGTTGATGAAACGCCTTGAGTTGTCCATCCAGGAGGGCGACTGGTCGAAAAGCGACCCGCCCAAACGCGAAACGTGGATTAAAGCACAAGGGACGCTGCAGGTGAGGCCACCCCCCGCGCGTGCCCGAATGACCCCGCCGACCTGAGGCTTCTTTGCTTTACCAGCTAATTCGACATGCACGGCTCTTGCTGAAACATGTGGAGTTCGACAATGTGGACCCCACGCCGTGCGTACGCCCGCTCTCACTCGTTCACTCGCATCTCTGAATATTTCGCACCGCTCGCAGGGCCGAGGAGCGACGTTACCAACATTTTGGAACAACGCTCAAACACCTCGAGGACTACATGCGCCAAGTGGAACAGGTAGGCTGTTCCATTTCCCATCATTTCCAGCCCTCGGTCAGGCTCAAAAATCTCACATTTATGAACAGCAATTAGCACCCCCGGTCCGAAGACCGAAACCCATTCTGCCATCCATACCTCCTGCGGCGCCCAAGTCTCCCACCAAGAGATCCGCGGAACCTGCTAGTTCACCTATCGTTGAGGCGACCCTGATCCCCGTCGAAACTGGATCGTCTCCCTTGGTGTCTGACGTGCAGGACCTCCTCCCTGCCTCACCAAACGTCCCAGACTCGACGCGAGCGCCGGGTCCATCACATGGCGTGTCAAACGTGCCCGCAGTGCCCTCTCTAGCCGCTCCCTCCTCCTCAAAAATCACTGCTGCCCCAACCATCCTCCAGAACTCGCGTGTACTCCAAGAAGAGCTCTCGGAGCAACTTGCCCTGATGGCAACACAGCTCCGCAGAAATGCTACTCACTTCTCAGAGTCATTGGAAAAGGACAAGTCTGTCGTCGTGGCCATGCAGGAAAAGGTTGAAGGCAACTTTGAGTTTATGAAACGAGAACGGATCCGGCTGCGGGATTTCCGAGGAGTGAGCGGGAGCACGACATGTTTGGTGATCATGAGTGTCGTCGTCGTATTGGTTGCATTCATTCTTATGGTCTTCCTCATCCGACTGACGTAAATCGGGAACCCGATGACTGGATAACTTATTTTACATTACTTCTGGGATGCATCATTAGAATTGTCCAGTTATTACGACTATGATGCATTGGAGTCCTGAGCATGCAAAAGCAGAATGGATATGCAGAGATGGAACGATTAAATAAGAGCGTACGATGAGCTGCGCAACAACGAAAAACCTTAGTAAAGAGTCAAAGGAAAGTACCGTCCTGCCAATGGAGTATCAAAGAAAAATATCCGTAAACGATCGAGTCCTAAGTGTAACTACGAATGCGAAAGAATGTTGTCAATCGATTGGTTCAAAAAGTCTTTGCGAGGAGTCAAGTCCGCCCTTGGGTACCGGGCGGCCATGGCCTCTCGAGCAGTTCTATGTGCGCGGTAAGTATTGGTGTAACAAAATCGAAACAGTACACCTACTTCTTTGTCACAGTCATCAAGTCCTGTGTGCTCAGGTACGTTCTAAGAGCTTCGTACAGCTCATCGTCCGAAGGATTTGGGTTGTTGCTCGGCCCCGCAAATACGGTCGTGGCCATGGAGAAAGTAGAGGTAGGACGAATGTTATTGAGCGCGGGTGACATGGAGCGGTTCATCACCACCGAATTAACCGTCATGCGGGGCTCGGGTGGCGGCGTTCTACCATGGGTGCTTCCAAGGGTGCCGAACTGGTTGACTGGTGTGCCCATCGCCAGACGTTCCTGTGATGGGCTACGGAAGGTAGATTGCCTCAGGTTTGCGGATGCCCTGTTGTAGTCGGCATGAGAACTTGGGCGCGACGTAGGACTTCGGGGGTGATCTTGCATGGCGTTGGTATCACGGTAATAGTCTCCTGCCTCGAACTGGTATTCGTACACGGACGGGCGTTGTGAGTTGGGATGAAGAGGCACAGGAGCTGGTAGGTATTTGGAGTTCATTGGATTTTGCTCTGCGCTGAAGGAGTTGCTAGACAAGCCATCCCCATACGCTTCGGCTTCGTATTCTGGACGCACAGTTAATAGCCCACCAATAAAGAACCAACGAGTCCCACTAACCACTCCATTTCCTGTACGGAATCATGGATTCGTTGAACTTCATGTCGTCGACATCACCAATGGTCTTCTTGCTCTTTCCGTCGTCCAGGACAACACGAGTGTTACCCCAACTGAACTCATCCATGCGCCAGAAAGAGTAAAGCGGTAAGAAGAAACTGTAAACCGGGTATCTAAACGCGGCGTCAGAGAGATTTCCGATTCAAGTGACGTTTACGAACGAGAGGAGGTATACAATCATCCATCCAACAAGCATGAACTCCCGTTTGATGATAAAAATGAGAGCCTGTAGTCAATATCGCGATTCGCATAGTATACTCTAGGTCGTCACAAATGACGTACCTGCAAACCATAGACCGCAGCAATCATGGCGATGGAGATGATAGGGATTGCCGAGCGCCCAGTCGCGACTTCGATAATCAGCCAAATCAACTACGGATCAAGATGAACCCTGCATCAAACCAACAGTTCTGAAAACGAAAACGTACATAAACGACGGTAGCGGGCAAAATCTATAAAACGAGTGGTTAAAATTTCGGGCAGCTTTACAAAATGAACAATACTCGCCAATGTACTGATAAGATCCAGGTACACAAAAAATCGCATCGAGAAACAACAAATACCACAGAGTTCTGGCAAGATGGCGAGCTCGCAGAGGTTGTGGATGGTCGAGTTGATCCAACGACGACGTTGAGAGAAGAGGACTCGCCACGAGACGGGCGCCATCGTACGAGAGACCGCATCAGGTTGGAATTTGGTCTTAAACGAAGGGAAATGCTTCATGAGGAGCGTCGTCAGGAATCGATCTTCGCCAAGCGAGAACAAGTTCTTCTTGTGTAGCGTGTCGACATTGGGGTCAGCGTACTCATCAATGACACGGTTAGAAATGAAGATCGGACGACCCTTGTCGGCCGTACGGATGCGATAGAGACTGAAACAACCAGGGAGACAAGACACAGATCCGAACAAGCTCTCAAATGCCTTTGCAAGGTGGTGAGAAATATAATATTCATAAACCTAGAATGTGTCAGATGGAATAAGAGGCAGATTAGGGACAAGGACTCTCACCTGGATCATTGTCCACCAGGAATTCTCCTCATTCTGCAACTTAGTCTCGCCACAAATGCCAATGATATTAGAGTCGTCGATGGAAGCAGCAACGAGCCGATTCAGTGATTGAGGTGTAACAACCTATAACATACACACGTTAGTAGCAAATCTACGTCCGCAGAGATGGCACTGACTGTATCAGCATCGACAGTGAAGATGAACTCGTAGAATGTGGGATCTATACCGATGACGTGACGCATTTGATGGTATATTTCCAGTTCCAGAGGTACCATCGGCGCGTCGAAGTGTACACGATTAAGGTACTGCATGAGCAGAATCTGACTGTCACGCTTCCCTCTATTTCCTGGCTTCGAACGCTCCGTTGGTTTACCGACCTTGACTACAACCAGATACCTTGAAAGAGGTACTATCAGGAGCTGGCAAAGCAAAAATGCGAATCGGACTTACGGGACGACGTGACCTTCGAATTCGTACAAGCCAGAGTAAACCTTCCCATAGTTGAGTTTCTGAGAGCCTTGTCCGACAGACTTGAACATGAGAGGTTCCGCGTTCCTTACTGACGGATCAACACCAAAGATGTCCAGCACGATGTCCGGGGTGGGTCGATCGTTGCCACTACCAATAATATTGCCATCACAGATTATGAAGATTAACTTCCGTTTATCATCATAGTCCAACGCCGCAAGTGAGTCGATGGTGCTGCGCAGAGAATCCTCGCCCTCGGTGTAACACGGGACCTGACAGAGCACGAATTTATCCAAGCGCTCGGGGAAACGCTTCGTTCCAAGTTGCAACGCGGCCAAGACTAGCCGACGTGTAAATTCTAGAACACTACGCAGCTAAGGGAGTCACTTACATTTCAGAACCATGGACGCCATGATAATGCCAGAGAATGCCAAAAGCATGTAATTCTGAACCTGGCAGCGAGGAGTGTACCTGAAGTCGGTCTGGCCCCAGTAAAAAGCGTTCTTCAAGCAATCCATGCTAGCAGTTCTGTTTGTTTCGTCCATGGCATCTAGTACCTTGTTGAGTGCGGACGTGACATCCAAGCCGGCTTGTTGCTGGAATACGGAAACCAGGTTAGCTGGTAGGAAGTTATACTTCGCGACGTTGAGCTCGGTGGTTGTCATCGTGTACACGTAGTCAGTCAAGTCGTAGATAGCATTATCGTAAATGCCCCAGATCCTGCACGAGAAGCGTCAAATGGGCAAGTACGTGGCTGCAGGACTATACCCACCGTTGAATGGTGGTATCATTCGCCTGACCGTAGATATCACTTTTCTCCCAAACCAGCGTACCCTTGTGGAACTGCTTGATAGCAGGCATGTACGTTTGTGTGTACCAGTTTTCGTTGGACAGGACCGATGTACTGGTAAGTGCATTCTGGCCTGAGGCGTGTGAAGCTTGTTGATAGACCATAGATGACGCATTCTTGATGTCAATCTTCATCGACGAATCGCTGACAAGGCCAGCACATGCCTGGTACAAAGGTGGTGGGAAATAGTATGTCATATCCGTGCCCGCTAGACCCGCCAGCACAGATGCAGAGTTACTTGGATCCCCGGTGATGTCGCTGTGGTCACCCTTGACGAAGTTGGTGACATCGTACACATTGCCTTGAATAGACACCCAGAAATCTGACGTCGAATCGTGCTGCGCGACTTCCCCGTAATTCCACGCGTAGTTAGCATCGGGGCACAGGATAATACCGAAGGCAATGATGTAGAACAGCACCACGGCGTTGGCCAGGACAATTAGGACGAAAATGGTGACCTTCTCCCGCCATGCTAGACGAACGTCGGGGCGTTTCATGCGACCAACGTACGACAAAAGGAAGCTTGGTACGAGGCCTGTCGTGAACCAGACAAGGTAAAGCCAATACCGTCGGACCCGGGTGGTGGGAAGCTGCTCCTCAAAGGCCTCGGGAACATTGGCAGCGGATACGTCCGCACCCTTGGGAAGTAAAGGAGGTAAGGGATCATAGCTCTCCGCCTTCTTATCCCACACGCTTTCTTCGGGGTAGGGGTAACTGGGAGAGGCAGCTTGAGCAGCACCGTAAGTATCATAAACACTTGGCGTCTTGGGAGGATCCTGATACGGAGTGACCACTCGTTCGTCGAAAAATCTATGCTGTCTGTCTTCTACAGGCGTTTGAGGGTAATCTGTCGTGTCATCGGCCGCGACGCTTTCGCCCTCTTCTGATTCTTCGCGGGCAAGCTTCTTCTGCTCCTTTTCGACAGAACGCAGGACGTCTTCCACGGATTTCCAAGCAGAATATGACAGCCATATCTTTTGCCGTCCCAACGCGAAGTCCACGCTTTCCACCCATCCATTCGATTGAACACATTGGCGGATGCGTTCCGCATCGGAACCACGCATGGTCGGGCGATACCTTTCGCAAAACTCCGCTTGATCGAACTCCGCCACGAACTCGACAGATCTCCGAGAGATCATATCTGGCAAGTTTAGGGCGTGAATCTGCCCTTTAACACGACGCTTATCAAGAGAGTTGGAAAACCCGTTGTCATTTGGACGAATGCAATTCAAAGTCCAGAGGTGAATGTTCTCGAGGTTGGATAGGATGTCCGATAACGTCTGGTTCAACTGCGTGGTGACAGGATAGATTTTGCCAGGACTGAGACGAGGGTTCTCAGGCTGCGCGCCAGACAAAGGGGTAACATTCCGGAGGGGACGAGAGGAAACTTGTGCCTGAACGATTGTGTTTTCGTCACTCTGATGTTTCTCTGTAGATAAACTTGGACCAGACATAAGCTTGGCAACCAGAGAATCGGACGAGCCACGCAAGAGAGCGACAAAAGAAGGATCAAGGAGATCTGCGTCTTTCTCCACAAAACTAGCGACATCGTATGAGCAAGATCCTGCATAGTGATTAATGTTGAACGACCGCCTTCCTTCGTGGGCCGGGGACGTAAAGGACGAGTGAACAGTAAATTTCGAGATCAAGTCCTGCAGTAGTTCGTCGTCACGCTGAGCATCGCTTCGGCCACTTTTGAAGGAGGTAGCAGCTTTGTCGAGCACGCCTAGGAGGCCGCCCGGTTTCCTCGAGTTACGCTCGCCAACAGATGGACCGCGAAGAAGCTCAGCACAGGTGGTGCTACTGGTTGCTACGACGGACGGTAACAAGACACCATCGGCGGTGATTGTGCGATTATAGTCCGAGTCGTCGTCAAAGATGCTGTGAAGTACATGTGATTCCACCAATTCATTGGTGAAATTGAAGCAGAATTCGTTGAAGCCGCTCAGATGAGCGGTGATAAGAGGCGAAGGTGCTTCAATAACCGGTGCACCGCGAGTCTGGAAACCGGGCTGGTCAAGAAGCACGATCTGCGTGGCGGAACACGAGGGTGTCTGCGAGAGGGGTGCAAGTTTGTAATTGGCCGTCTCGACCACGAATGCGAAAAGAATGGCGTAGAGATCCTGGACAAGCTGGTCTCTCTGCGTTGCGCTCTGCTTTGCGCTTAGCAACACGGTGAGGAGTTCCTTGCGGACGTATGTCGTCTTGCAAGTCAGGGCTTCGGTTAGCTCTTCTGAGGAGACTCCAAGGAGCCTTGCGGCTTGCTGGAGCACAGGCACGTTGAGAACGTAGGCTGAGACATCCTGAGCATCCGCCTCGCCAAACTCGATATTCCCAAGGACTAGGATGGCGGCCAAGACACTGAAAATGGATGATACGTGCCTGGATTTGAAGCCGAGGGTTTTCAAAGCATCCCGCAAATCATCCATGGCAATCCCATCATCGCTAAAGGGGCCAGCAGGAAGACGGTAACAGCCGGATGAAGCAAGGAGGGCATAATCGGAAGGGCCCTCTAGCGCGAGGTGATCTCTCTCCGGGGGACTTGCACCAGCCAAAAGCTGGTAAAAGACATGATAGGAACGCTCATCGTGCGAGAGGCGCACGAGACGAGATTTGTCTAGACCAAAGGCAAGTACCTTGGCTGCGCTGATGCGACCACGATCGTTGAAGTGGAGCTCGGTATAGCGTGTGTGCCGTGAGGCGTTAGGGTTCGTGGGAGTCTTTGCGTTGCCAAAGGAGTCGAGGAGGAGAGAGAAGGCTTTGATCTGGTCGACAATCTTGCCCTCGCGCTTTGAATGTGCAGAAAGACGGAGAATTTGATCTGCAAGGAGGCGAGTGCTGGCAGTCTTTCCAGAGCCGGAGATACCACTGGGGGCAGGAGTCAAAAAGGGAGAGAGGAAAATGAAGTGGGACGTACCGAGCGATGACGGCCTGGGACCGGACTCTTCTTCTCATGAGAAGGTAAATCTTCGCGGCGTGCTCATATACATGGGGCTGAGGAGGCCTTCGGGAATCGGCCAAGCCAAGCTTGGTGTCCCTGTAGCATCGCTCCTCATACTCCTTTGCGCTGGCGTCGTTGACGTTTGAGAGGGTCTTGCAGGGATTGACGACAACGAGGGCGCTTGTGCTGATTCTTGCGTAGGGCAGGTCGGCGCGAAAGCGGGCGCTGAGGACGGCGAGGATGGCATCGTCGGCAGGACGGGGATGAGCAGCAGCAAGGAGGTCGGTGAGGTCACCAGAAGACGTGGCCTGGGAGACGGCGGCGGCCAGCGGAGAGGCCATGGGGAGGGGGGGGAAGGGAAGGAAGGTGGAGGAGAAAGGCAAGGAGCGCTCCCTGCCAAGTGTGAGAGCGTGGGCCACGCGCAAGCCGGCTCAGCTTGTGCGGGCAATTTCAGCCGGAGCTCGTCCTCGCGCGCGGGACCGCTGAAGGCCCACAAGGCGGGCGAATGGCGCCGACCCTTCATGCATGGTGTGGGTGGTTTGCTCGCTCCACTCGGTGCTCATCGCTGCGCGTTGGCTCTTTGGCCCTTATCCTCCAATCAGGCATACAGCAGCGCATCTCCGGGCTACTCTATCAGCGTCAGTCATCCTCGTCCTGAACGTGGCGACAAGAGTGCGTGCAACGCTGCTGCGAAGCCCCAATTTGACTCAGACGACCGTTTAGAAGACGAGCGACCTTGCGATCAAGGGTGCTCTCGCCCTCGTCCTCCTTCATGAGAATGGAACGCGGTCCAGCATCAGCCTTTCCGAGAGCCACGCTGCAGGGTCTAATTCAGCTCAGCGACATGCACATGCCAACTCTGCTCTCCAGACTGTCAACCACACCGCACCCGATCTCACGCAGCTTAGCGACATCGCAGATCCTGCAGAACGTGCAACGTGTGCCTCCATAATCGGCCAATCGGTCCCTCGTCTACGCTGGTCCACCGGGGGTCCATGCGGGTCGTGCATTCACACTTCGGGTGGACAACTCGTCATGCACTCACCTCTTTTGGTCTCATCATTTAATTTCATCCCCCTCCCCTTCGTCTTCTGTGACGACGCTTTGTTTGCCCAGCGTCCCCTCTGGTACGTTCCCAAAACGTCCTCCGAGAGACGCCTCAACGACCCACTCCGTTCCGGATCAGTATATACACCCCTCCTAAACCGCCGTATTCCGTTCTCATTCCCATCCAGAATACGGAGATTCCAGCTCTCTTGTAATCCTACCACGCGGACGACACGCCATCCTGTGCCAGATTTGATATTCCCCCCGCTGCAGACTCGTCCATAAAAGTCGTCCGCATCCATCTTGCCCATAGCCCCTCTTCCTGCCTCCCGCAAACTAGTGTATGCGGACCATCCCCGTCGATTAGTTCAAATGTCCAGCACCTTCAGTCCCGCCTTGGAGTTCTCCCGTGCGTTCCCTCACCCAATCCCCGCCGACTTTGTCACGATTCTGTCTCAGACATTCGCGTTGCCCATGTCTCGAGGTATCAGGAACTCCGCATACGGATATCCCTCGACGACGACATACAAGAGTCTCTGGAAAGCACCTTGTATGCGAACGTCCACACTTGGCGTGAACCGTTCTCTTTGTAAGTTCGTTTCACCCAGCAAAGTCGTCACGCTTAGTGTCCCCAGCGCTGCGAGCTCCGGCTCGACGTGTGAAATACACGTCCTGGCCAAGAAGAGAAAGTTCTTTTGCTGTGCCGGGAGATACAAGACCATCCGCACGACGCGTCTGCAGAGCATTCGTGAACTGCTTGACACGCGAACCAACAATGGAGGCAAGGTTCATTTCAGTTATTTATGACCGCCTCCTCACATTTTACGTCACTCTAGACGTTCAGCTTCCATTGTATGACTCCACGAAAACAGACGCAAACGGCGCTGTAATGGGAAACGTCGTATTTTCGATTGCTGGCACGTCCGCCATGAGCTCATCTCTCAAGCATTCGTTCCCCCGTGATAGCATATCCTATGGAGAGGAATCGCGTACAGCATCCCTGCGGTCTCCTTATCCCGAGGCCGTACCCGAAAAGCTGTCCTTGGTCGCATCGGAGTCTGAAGCCCCGATGTCACCACCTCCGCGTCCGATGGCCCCCACACCTCCTGCGTCACCGCCCCCGGCTCCCATGCATTGTCCACCTTATGTCCCTCCGCAGCCCGTGTCTCCTGAAGCCCTTACCCCGCAGCATCCACAGACGACGACTCAATTACCTCACTGTTACTTCGGTTACTTGCCCCCAAAATCCGGGGCTGATCGAATCCCCGCTGAGGCGGAAACACATGGGTTTGCGAGCGTGCATCCCGAATACGTTTTTTCCCCAGGTGTTCTTTCTGACGAAACCGTGACGGCAACACCTTCCTTTGTCGACGTAGACAGCCTGTCTGGACCTGCACCCCCAGATTCCGCGGAAGTCGGGCGTTTCAGCCCCGTCATTTGTGAACCGCCCGAAGACTTTGCTTTCGAAGGATCAGAGCCGTGTTCGTCTGTCCCGCCGCATACAGCCGGGTCCACGTATCTCCCCGCACCCTCGGAAGGGTTTGATCATGGCACCATACCACAAATCAGCATCACACTCGCGAGGTCTTCCCGCGGCAATTCGCCCCTGGCTGCTTCAGCATGTGACTCGGATGTTACTGTCAAACGGCCTAGTGTCCACGTAGATACGGGCTCGGCTACTCAGGCCACGGGTGTCGCTCCGGCCCTCCCGGTATCACCGGGGATTATGGATGAATCGTCTCCTCTCCCGCGTTCGGCTACATTGGCAAGTCCGCAGCCAAAGACGTCTACAACTAATACCAGTAGCTCCGGTCTGTCACCTTTCTCACGTACATCAATGGTGGAGTCACCAAGCACGGCAGCAACTACCCCAGCTCAGTCTGCGGTCTCCGAGGGTCCTGACGGCACTTTGACTTCTGCCCCTGGCTCCAATGCCAAACAAAGGAAGGAGCGTCCGACGATCGACACGAGTTGCGTTGGCCCGCGAGGTCAAGTCAGGAAGTACAGGAACGGCTCGGTACCACCAGTCCACGTGCCGGTCAAACTTCGCAATGCCTCTCTTGACCTTCCAAGGCATCATGAATACGAGAAATTCGAGCCCAACCCTTCCATGTATTCCATTGCTCCTTCTATCTCCCCCCAGCACCCTAAGAAAGGCGGTGACTTGAGGTGCCCGTCCTCGCAGTCACCTGCAAGCAGGCAAGGATTGGCCCCGAGCACTCGTACCCGTGCTCCAAGCATCCGCAGGGAGCCCCTGGAGTTTGACGAAGGGCAGATCTGCCTCGACACTGCCAACCTAGGTGACCAAGAGGTTGCAACGTTCCTCAAGGAAGTCGACGCAGCACTGTCAGCCATCGTCAATGGAACCCCGGCCGTGGCTGCTGACAGTCGTGCGTTTCTGGCCGTGCCGGCTGCCTCGAGCCGCCTGGTTAGTCGTCATCAGAGTCGCAAACCCTCCTCGCAGCATCTGAGGGCAGATTTGTCGGCCACTGTTCGGAGCCACGAGAAAGAGGGTGCTACGCGAACCGGTTTCAGCCTCGTTGCTACCTCGCATCCATCAGCTCACCCCGACATCATCCCCTCTCGAACAGCATCGCCTCTCTTTGGTCACACAGACACCATTCCGCGCCTGGTATTGCCACAGGTCGAGACGACACCAGGTTCGCTGCCCAGCAGTCCCTCTCGTAGTGCAGTGCCCACATCTAGACATCCTCTCGCACGCCGCATGTCCCCACAGCCCTCCCCACGGCAGGAACTTGTCGAGTGGGTTCCTCCGTCGTTTACATCATCCATCTCTGCACGGGCGGAGGAGCACCTGCAACTCAGTCGGCCGGGCTCTTACTATGGCGATGTCAGCGGGAATGAAAACACAACAGAAGTCGTTGGACTTGAGAGTCCTTAAGGGAATCCTTGGCAAGCATGTTCGACACGTCGCATCACCGTGAGCCCCAAGGTCCGATATCATGCACGGCTTCTACAAAACTATGTATCTTCACGGACGACGAGAAAGAACGAGACAGGTTCATATTTACTTATTGACCTGCGGCCGCCGTGGCTCGACGCCACGACCTGATGCCACCTTTAAATTTTAGCCTGGCGCTCAGATGCGTATCTATGTACCGTATTTCCCGACTATTTGCCCAGCTGTAGTCATACTGATTGGTCGCGGCACCAATGTACATAAAGTACATATTGCATAGTTGATTAGCACCTAGTCATCCTCGAGTGACGGGCATGCAGGGTACCTTGTACCACGGTCGCAGCCTGCACACGACACTGAAGAGGATCTTCGCATCTTGGCACGCTGATCGTCCTGGTCACCGCTGGCGTCCGCACATGCAAGAAGAATCGACTTCATTCATGTCCGGCGACGCTGAGAATGGGAGAGCCCAAAAAAAGCACCAAAGACGTCTGCGCAGCAGGAGCCGGAACGAGCTCTCGCCAACGGTCAGCGGCCAACTCTGACACCACGCTTGTCTGACTTTGCACCCATTTAATATAGAGCACGGGCCCACAGCCGGCCAGCCCACCGCTGCACGCACGACGATGCTGTCACTTTGCGTGGCCCGCTAAACGCACTTTACCCCATCGAGTCGCCAAGGAGCCCGTGCGTCGAGCCCCCGTCCCCCACACACGGGCACCTTTTGAACCCCCGGTGCGCGAATCCGGCGAGCGAGCAGCCCTGTCGCTCGAACAAGTTTTTCGGCCTGCAGGCCAACACATTGTGAACGTCGGTCCAGCGTGGAATCCGAACACCGTCCGTTTCATCTCGCTCTCTCTCTCTTCTTCAAATTTATCACCCGCACGGCGCGTTCCGTGACCGGGGAATTGGGAGGGACCCACGGTCTCGCGGGCCCCCACTTTATGAAATCGCGCGAGAAAAAGAGAAGGAGAGAGGTTGAAGAGTGGGGGCCTTATCAGCACACGAAGCTGCGCGAGGTTCGGTGCTTACACTCGCCCGCTGGGTGCCGAACAACGACAACGCGGACAGCCGAAACATGACGCATCATGAGCGCCTTCGGGGGTTTTGTTCGCCTGACCCACACGCGGCGTAGCGGCGCATAATCCATACAAAAAGAAGGGGAGGCACACCCTGCCAAATGAATACTCTGATTAGGACCCGACCCATTGCACTGTCTTCCTACCGCGCGGATGTCACGACGCAAGGGTAGCCCTGTCACTGTCCGTGGTCCCTGTTTGTTCTCTTTGGAACGTACTCATCTCCTCTACAGCAATCCGCTGGAAGCTCTTCGCGGAACATCGTCGTCTTCGGTGAAGGCGGCGCCGGGAAGAGCTCTTTGATCAACCTGATTGCTGGTCGATCAATCGCCGCCACGTCAAGCAGCGTCAAGGGATGCACGTTCCAGCATACAATGTATGAAGTGCAGGCCGACGATACTCTGTACGCCATTTGGGACACCGCTGGACTGGACGAGGGCACTTACGGAACAGTCCCTGCTGAGATTGCAGAAGAGAACCTCAGACAGCTCCTGCGCGATCTGACCAAGGCCAACGGCATCCACCTGCTGGTGTATTGCGTCAGAGCCTCTCGTCTGCGCAAGACATTGCTCGGCAACTATAACCTCTTTTATTCTGCGATCTGCCGAAAGAAGGTGCCCATCGTGGCCGTCGTGACAGGGCTGGAAAACTATGAAGGGCAGATGTCAGCTTGGTGGACTATCAACGAGACAGAGTTTACGATGCTCGGGATGCATTTCGATGGGCATGCGTGCGTGACCACGCTTAACGTTGACAAGGTCAATTCGCCTATCCTCAAACAGCGCTGTCACGCGTCCAGACAGGCCGTTCTCTCCCTGATCGCGAGCACCTCCGCACGCGATCGATGGAGAACCGAGCAGGAAAGTTGGGTCTCAGCCGCGGTCACTGACGCGCGGGCCATGTTTAGACCCACGCGACGCGACGGTAGCCAACCGACACCCATCGTCGCATTGTACGACCTCCCGGATGATCCTCTGCCCGAGATGGGTTCCGCCAAGGATGGGACGCCCTTTGAGGGTGGCCACCTCATGAACCTCGACGGGAGCCCCCTCCTCGTCTACCGTATCCGCGACCAACAATTGCGCGCCGGCGCTCGATTCAAGAAGCAGGTGTCCCCTCGCGACGCAGACCTCTTGATCTTCTGTGCCTCGGCCCACGGCGACCCTGGCGCTTCGCGGCGGCGCGCCCGTGCCTTTTACGACTCGTACGGCGGCGAAACGCGGCCGTTGCTGATCGTCGTCAAGGGCGCACGCTCAGACGAGACGGCGAACGAATGGTGGAACACGTTTGATGGCGCCGACAAGGACGCGGTGGTGGGTGACGAGAACGAACAGGCTGCCGTTCGCCTGCACGCCCCGCACCACGGGCACGACGGTGGGAAAGTGCACGCCATCGTCCGTGCACTGCCTCCGCCCGAGAGCCTCGACGCCACATACGCCGTCGCCAGGCTGACGAAGACGATACGGACGCGGGCGCTACAGCCGGTCGACGCCGCGTCCTCTGGGTGCTTTGGGTGGCTGTCTGGTGGGAGACGTTCCGTCAAGCTGCATCCCGAGGGCACGGGCTCTGTGTTTGCCCAGGACGACTGCCTGACCGAGTCCAGTGTTTGGGTGCCGTGGCCGCGCCAACCATAGATTCCAGTTCCCTTCTGCTGTCCCGAGGGAAGGGGACCGCAGCGGGTGATTGCGTTCTCGGTCTTGATTTCGTCGTTCGATCCATGCCATCTCTCGTAGGTGTTTAAACTGTGCGCGTTAGGTAGTTATTTCTTGTTATACGCTCATATCGCTTTCGTTCTACGCACGGACCATTACACAACTACATAGTATTTATCCAATGATTTGTTCTCTGTCGGGAACGACTGTGCTCGGGACGAACGCTCTGGAACGCGTCTGGGGCGGGCGAAACGTGTTGCAGGGCGCACCGTTATCGAGGTCTGGCCCGACCGCTTGCGCCCCGATCTGCCAACGATCGCAATGAAATCTGCGTGATCGTTGAAGCGTCGTCCGTGTCCACCGCACGACGCATGTGACTCGCGACAGCATCGACCCGCTCGAGATCACGACCGTTTGGCCTCGATTCGAGGGCGACGTTGTGAGGCCCACGCTGGATAATGTATTAAAGTCACCGCGGCCCCGGGACCGAGTGCACGCCTGGGGGGCCAATAGCTGCCGCGACCGGGCAGGCAAGCGATCAACGAGTCCCACCAAGGGGTGATCGAGGACCAAAGGACGCTGGATTGTCCGTCTTGATCGCGGGCTCGACAGACGTCATCGTATGGACCCTCGTTGAAAACATGTCGTCCGCAAGGCGCTGCGCCGACCGCGCCGCATCAACGGAGAAAATGCGAACGAACAAAAAAAAAACAAGGCCGACGACGATGGGGGAAAAATGGGGGACGATGGTCCGTGCAAACGGCGGTGCTGACGGTTGCGAGCACAGCGGCCCTTGAGCATGCTGTCAACCGTGACCAGAGGATGAGAAAAAAATATATAATTATCTGCACCTGCCGCTTGGTTCTACAGCATGGGACCCACGTCAACGTGCACTGTCTGCCTGATTTTCTCTCCAGGCACATGGGTGAACCCGTCGAAGAACGTTGTGGGCGAATGGTGGGGGGGCAGGGACGGAATGCGACCTTGGAGCCAACGGACATGACGCAGTGTGTACCAGAAGGACGGCTGTCGCCCAGGACGAGCGGAGAGTGGGTTCAAGGAATTCGATGCTCCACGTATCTGACCAGGTACGAGCTCGCTCCACAAGTGATTCCCGGCGTGGCTGTCAGGCGCCATTCGATGTAGCTCCGTTGGGCCACGATGGCATTTGTAATAGGCTCTGACGAGGGAACACCACGGAGACTCGCCTGAAAACGCCACCCGGCCCACAGGCGTTGATGGGAACGAGATGTGCGATCGGCCGCTGGTGCTTGAAGAACCTGCACAAAATAAAGCCATGCACGAGGAAGCGATACCACACGTGCGAGTGCGCGCGCACTGGGTCGTGTCGTGTCCGCGTTTGATGCGGTTTGATGACACATTCGTCAGGTATCGTGGTGGGGCAAGCGCGAGTACGTACGAAAGCCTTGGTGGGGCTGGATAAGGAAGGGGGATTGGACGGCCAGCGTCAGGGTCGCGCGTCTGGTGAGTGGGCGTCGAGGTGCGTGCATATTACGATGGTGGGCTTCCAAGGGTCGAGTGAGGCGACCCTTTGCCGTTCCCCGCAGCCGTCACGGAGAGAAGACCGAGGGACGATCGCGAAAGAGGGGACTCCGCGTCATCTCCATTGCCCAGAGGTCGCGAGTGGGCGTGAAGGGGCCGCGTCACATCGAGCGGCAAGCAAGCAACTTGGCGAGGCGGAGTCCGGCTACCTTGGACGCAGGGCGTGCGGGAGGCCACGGCCCTCACACGACCTGGGGTAATAGGGAGTGCCCCACGGGAGACGCTGCGGAGGACCGGGTCAAACTTAAGGGGGATTACGATCGGACGTTCCGGACGAGGGCGGATCTTGCACGACGGCGGTGGACGCAGTGCGACCGATGGACGCGCGGATTCGCCCTGCCTGCGACTCGCCGGCTCGGTCCTGCCACACCGGCTGTTTGGCGCTGTTTGCACACGTCCCCCTTCTCCTCCTCCTCCTCGGCCACGCAAGACACCCAAAGCCCTCCGATCACCCGGCATCAAAAATAGTCCTGCAAGGGTCGACCGGTCTCCAGCCAGCTTCCCACTCGGCCGTGGTGCGTCCCTGTTTGCAGACAAAGTTTCGCGTCCACATGGCATTCTTGCCCGGCACCCGGGACGGTCGCTCTGTGTGTAACGTCACGAACGTCCACCACACACGTTCGCGGCGTGTCGACGTCTCGCTCTGCACGGCCGCTAGTCCTCTCGACGGTGCCATGTTTCGCCTGTTCCTGGCCATGTTCCGTGCCGACGATCCCACGGATAATTTATCGCCATCAGCCTAGCATTACAAGCGTACACGCAAGCTAGGCAATCCCTTGTAAACGAGTGACAGGAAGAGAGACACACAGAAGCGACAGACATTCCCCTGTCGGCCGCGTGGGACGGGTCACAACAACAGTCTGTGTCAAATCCATATCTACCAAGTCAATCCGAGACATGAAACTTGATGTACATCAGTGGGAATCGTCAGGTGATCCCGCAACGGGCGCTGCGGATGACACAGCTCTACGGCAGCGCCCGCACCCAGGCCTGACTCACCTCTCGGCGTACATCGCCTGCTGGCCCACGAGGACCACGGCGGGCGTTGGCATGCGGCAACTGGGCATCCGACGCTCGCCGCTGCGCGCGCTGATCCCAGCTCCAGGCATCAAAACACCCACCATCTCCCGCTGCCCAGGCCAAGCCCAGACAGTCGTCCTCTGCCACCGCCAAGAGTGATGCCCGCAAACGACCTCCGTCCACCATGTCGGTCTTCCTCTTCGGGAGGAGCACCGAGACCGGCGACGGATGCAAACGATACATAGCCCGGTAGTTGCCGGAGTGCATGCGAGGCTGCCTCGGGGTCAAACGTAGACGACGGGCTGGATGGGCGTCGCGCGGGCGAATGGGCTGGCAGATGCGTCGCGTGTGTCTCGACCGGGCTGGCAACAAATGTCACGACCGCGGGGCTACTGCACTTCAGCGGTGTCGTCGAAAACGCGGGTGGCGATGGTGGCAAGGGCGCGTAGATCCACGGAGAGTCTGGGCGCGCACGCTTCAGCCGTTCCTTTTCCTGCGACGTGGGTGTCCGTGGGGGCGAACGTAGCCCCTGCGGAGACCGAGGACTTCGTGGTGACCGTGGAGCGACACGTGGAGGGGTGAACAGTGGCAGGGGAGACGGCGGTTGGGTGCGTACGACCGACCCAGAACGTGCATGTCGGTGTCCCGCGGGGGATGTCCGTCCTGGGCTGCCAGCGAGTGAGACACCTGGATCGGGATCGGGCATGGTAGGATGCGTCCGGTGCGATTCGTGCGAGTGTGCTCGCGAACGGGAGGTGGAGCCGAGCGAAGAGGGGGGGGAAGCGGTGGACGGCTGGACGAGTGTCAGCACCTGGCGTGAAGAGAAAGATGAGAGCCAGGTAGTGCGAACCGAGGACTCACATCGAGAGGATCGACGGCATCCCTGTCTATCTGCATGCTGTGCATGACCGAGTCGAGACGGCTGCGCAAGACCGCCTCGTGCGGAGCGGCGTCGTGGTGGCACGACAGCTCGTCCAGCTTCTCCTGTGTGCATGCACGCGGGGGGGACGACTTGCGACCTGAGCGACCCGAGCGGGAGGAGCCAGAGTGCGAGGAGGAGCGGAGGAGGCAAGAATACGAGGCGTGCTCGTTCTGGTCTGGGACGTAGAAGCCGGTTGGCTGGCCGTGAGCGAGGGCAGACGCGGCACTGCTCCGGCGGGAGGAGCAGCGATAGAGGATGGCGGACTGGAACAGGTCCTCGTCGTCCTCGTCGCCGTCGCTCGCGGTGGAGCGGGGGCGGGCGGCGTGGGCGGCGTGTGTGCGGAGGGAGTCGTCCCTGCGGAGGGTGTCGCGGAGGAGGCGTTCAGAGCGGGACGGCGGACGGGGGATGGCTGGCAGGGTGGACATGTCGGGGGGGTGGAAGGAAGACAGGGCAGCCCGCGCAGGGTATGTATACGCATGACAGGGGGTGTGATCGTGTGACAACAGGGCCTCGCCGCACACACGAGGTCCTCTTGCAAATCCCACTCGCCCGTCCTGCCAGTCCGACTCGCAACCGCCCGGCCCAGGCCCACGGCCGCGAAATGGAGTCTCACTCCCGCTTCTCCCGCCCAGCAGGCAGCCCCGGGCCACAGACACGTGTTTATGTCCGCAACCGCACCTCGGGTGATTGGCTACGCTCGGGCGAACCTGTATCATGATGGCATGGCCATGACGTGGTCCCCATCGTCTCCAGTCGTCTCCCGATCACCCGCACCTCGTCTCGATATATACCTCGCGTTGTCTCCACCCTCCCTGTGCTCCTCCCGCGACTTTTGCGTGTCTCTCCTCGGCGAAACCCGCGCCCCCGTTCGACTCGGTCGTGTCGCTATAATTGACGCGCTCCAAGCCGACGAACCTTCCCTTCACGTCACCCATGAGAAGCTCTTGCCCTCTTTTCTTTTTCGGGCTTCGGGCGGCTACCCCCACCCAACCTTCCTTCCCATCAAACCTATGCGCCGCCGCCGCCGCCCGTGCGCTTTGCTCCGTTCTACGACCACCCCGGACGGCCATGACCTCCCGTGAATCTTCCTACGCACGCCGACATGACATTGCCCGATTCCGATTCCGCTCGAGCCTTATCTGATGATGGGATGACGATCAGCGGAGAATCCTTGGTGCACAGCGGGTCACTCAGCGCCCCTCGGTTGGGGCCTGCTGCCAGCCTGTCTTTGTTGCTCCCCAGTTTTGTACATCTGTTGTCCCCCCTCGGCTCGGCTGGTCCCGCGTTCGAGTATAAAATGGAATATGGTGTCGCCACGCCGCCCGGAAGACGTGTTCCTCTTCCGCCTATGCGACCTCACAACAATTCTCTGGGTCCCGCGCCTCTTCCGCAGGATCTCGTGTTGCTGTGTCGAAACGCCATCGAACCACTCTGACGCGTACCGTCTCCACCTGCGAATCACGACGGTGCTCCGTGGAGCCGCCATCCGGGCCTGACACGAATGCATGTTTCCAGACATGGCTCGCGGTGGCACGCGTGGCGCCAATGGCAAATATCACTGACGCGCTTGGTGACTGGATCGCCACGGATAGACTTGGGGCACAGACCCCAGTTTCACTTCTGGGCCAGCTATCGATGGATCAGCCCCAGCGCTTCAGTGAGCTAAAATGTCATAATATATGACCGGCCTGGGCGCACTATACATGTTACGTGCGCTGTCCTTTCCGTCCGGGCCCGGACAGGTGGATATCGGAGCGAATCGGTGTACGATCCCGACGTCTCGCGTTGCAGCGCAGCATCGATAAGCAGGCCTCATAGTCCTATCGGCAATCGCTCGCACTCGACTGTGGTCCAGACGCGATCGTTCCATTCCTCCGTGAGAGTCGAGTCATCCCACAGATGACCCTCAGATAATGGCGCCCTGCACCGATGTCATAACCTGACGTCTTCACATCGGCGAACTCTTAATTAAAAACGGGGTTGCGCTGCGCCCTTTCCTCGTTAGTGCCCTTCGTGGAGCGCCCCCATGGTTGCGATGACAGCGATGCTACATCGGGCAGTCTAAGACGCCTGCGGAACTATGGGTGACTGGTCGCGATACGTGGTTGGAGTCGGCGCGATAAGAGTCGATTTTCAAACGCGGTGAGCTTCATGTGTGTTCGTTGGAGGTGCCCGCCACACGGTCCGCATATGGTCGGCTGGGACACCATTCTGCCCACCGACACATCACCGTCTGATGCACGTTGCAGGCTGGGGCTTGCGGCTCGTGGCATCTGGTCCAAACTGAGCTGCGTCAAACACAGGTCTCTTGTCCCTCTTGTCCCTCGAGCCAGCGACCCAAGACGCCAGGGGTCGGGATCTCGGATGCAATGGACCCAGCAAATAAACAGTTTACGCCCGCCCTGCTAATTGGAACCTCACAAGGTTCATGTGAAAGAACCAGGTCATGCCAAGCATCAGTCACGATAGCCCAGGAATTTCCCTTGTGTGAGGTGCGCCCGCTGCGGTCAGTCCGTCGCACGACTCACCGCCCGATGTTCAAACATTGGGCGCGGGGTCGATGATGATGTTCTGCCACCCGCAAAGCAACACGCCCGCTGACAGATGGGCCGGTCGAGCGGGCACAAGTATCGGTGCTTGGACCGACCAAATGAGGATGGGACATCGGTGTCGACATCCGGTGCGCGCGCCGAGGGTCGTGTTCACGTAGTTACAATCAGCTGTGCTCGGTGGCCCGAGCGTGGTCCAGTGCTAACATCTGAAATGGGAAGCTGACTTTTGGTTAGACAGACAAAGTCCGACCCACCCCCCCACCGCCCTGCAGACATAAACATGCCAACGTCACGGCCTTTTCCGTCAACGTTGGCCCGTCCACGCCAGAGATTACCCACGCATAGACTGCCTTTTGGAGTTCAGAGGCGGTACGCCCCCGGTGTGACTTGCGGAGCGGGCCTTGGGGCTGGACAGGGTCTGCGACCACGTCTCGGCTGTCCATCGAAGGTCTCTCTTTGGGCGCAAGAATGGAGATTTTCATCGTTCTGGGGCACCGATGAGGCGATCGAGACAGCAGACCATCGACGAGGCGGTGCGACAACAAAAGCAGCGTCTCGAATTGGACGATGTCCAAACGGCCCACCTGCCAGAGCTTTAGCGTTCAGACGGCACAAATGGCGCGGGCGATTGAAATAAATGCTCGGTATGTTTTTTGGGCGAATACGGTTCTCGTCCATGTGGTTTGAATTCCGTCATCACTGTGATTCGGATCGATGGCGGGTGACCCTGTTTGACGGTGTCACGGCTGTGGATTGGCAACGCCAGGCATTTCTTATTAGTCATATGGTCTGACTGTGAGTACAGAAAATCGTCACGACTGTCACCGCATAGGGCTGCAGCCCCAGAACATGTGATCCATCCTTGGTCCCATGGGGTTCGCATAACGATACAGCAGGCTTGTCGAGGTATCAAATTGAAACTGTCCAACTCGTCTAAAGTATAAGTTAGCCTCGGACTTCCTACGGCGACTGGTGGTATCCGGTACCCCGAGGCCGTCCATGGTGCCTGTGCCTGTGGGGAGCCAGAGTCGGCCTCCTCATGCGTACGCCGTTGGGCTGACCTTGCCTTGCGACGACGCGTCGTCACCAGTCGCATCGCTCCGAACCGAGAACATGATCTCGCCAATTTCGATCCTGTCCTCGAGCATTTCCACCGGCTGCCGTCCGTCATACAACGACAGCGCACAATCTGGGGGAAAAAAAGTCTTGAGTGCCAGACGACGCCTCGGGGGTGATCGTGGATCAGACACTCACGGTTGCCGGTGCGGACTTGGTCGATGGTCACTGGCTTCGTCCGACGGATGCACCTGTACCACAGTAAAAACCGCCTCTCGATCTCGACCTCGAACACCTCGGCATCGGTAAAGGATGGCCTGAGCGTGGTTGTCTGTGAGCACCGCGCGACGCCCCCGGAGACTTGGGCAGCTCACCGTGAGAAGTGTCTGTCATCGCTCCAGGGCCAGCAGACATCGGGGATGCTCGCGTCGTCTGGGCTCCGGTCGCGCAGCGTGACGGCCGACGAGACAAATTCGCGGTTCTGGACGCGCACGCGGAGGCGCACCCTCGGACGGACCATCTTCATCCACTTTTTCGTCGGCAGCTCATATGCGGTAAAGTCTGCGGAAGCGCGGGTGCGCCGTGGTCGGCCGCTGCCATACGAAAGAGAAGGGCGCCTTGCGCCACGCACGTACCCACGAGCGAAAGCACGGACGAGGTGGACATTGCGTTTCTGTGCTGACGTGGCGGGGGGCTCTCGTCGTCCGCGCGGGTGACGGTGCCGGAAAGAGGTCCGCAAGGGTCAGACGGCTTGCCGTTCGAACGGTTCTTGGCTTCATTTTATGTTCGGTTCCGGCTACACTCTCACACCCGTAGCTGGCCTCGTGTGCGAAGAGAAGTCGGTGGCATTTGTCCTGACGGACACACGCAGGAGCCGACGGACGGGTGCTTGCAGAAGCCGGTCAAAGGCAAACAGGACAGTCCTTGATATCAGCGCTGCATATCATTGCACCGCACGCACAGTGGTTGGTCTGACGGGCCAGCGATCGGATCATCGGGACTGCTCATCATTCCGTGGTCCGTCTTCGCTCCGGGCTCTCGTGTCACACCATCTTTGACTCGTCGACTTATCTCCACAGCCGGTGCCCGCCGTTATCTCATCTGACTTGGCAATACCCTCATGCAGTGTCGATTCGTCGGTGAGCGTCGCATGCGAATAGTGGCTTTCCATTGTATCAGGTGGACCGTCTTGGACCGTGCCATACATCGTATCATGGCGTAAGCTGGGAATTTATTCTTTGTGCAGTGCCATCTGACCTCAATCGTTAGGAATGGGAGGCTGTACACTATATACCCCGCAAACCTATTTTTGACAATGACTTGGAGCTCGTATGCTTTCAACTCAATATTGGAGTAACGTCACAAGGTATGTTAATGTGCCGAGCTGTGATGTCATGTGGGATCCATGATTATACAGTGACCCAGATCAATATATGTCGTTGAAGGTACAAGAGGCTCTTGTGCCCAAACAGTGATCCGAGTCTGGACGAAAAATTTGCCAGTCTCCAAGCTCTTCTCCGGTGCGCTATTGACATTCAAGCCGAAGACGAGGTCGAGCACCCGACGCTAACGGACAGCATTCTCGGCGTTGTGTGGGCACTTGCACACGTCATGGGGAGCAGAACTTGGCCGGTGGCTTTGTTCTCGGCATTCTGGGGGAAACCTCGATCACGATCCTGAGCCTCTCATCGTGGCTCTGATCGGCACCGCACTCCCAAGCTCGGTGCACGATGTAATTTCTGGTTATCCGATTCAGTGGAAGCTCGCCTCTCGAAAACCAATTTTATGTATGAGGCTGGCGGCAGATCGAGTATATCCGGGCTACTACAGCTATGCTCCCCGTGCCGTGGCTGGCTATCGCCTGGTCCAGGGTTCGGAACACGTTTTCTTGTCTCTTCACCGACGACTGACTTGTACTCAAGGGGGTCAACATAAAACAGTTCGCATAATATACTACTAGGCAGGAGGGTATCGTATATCATATCCGTTGCATCTGAACGGGTTGATTAAGAGTGCATTTTCAACTTCTTCGGGGAAGTCAACGTTGGACTTTGCTGCCAGACACCCAGCTCGGTTAGCACGTCCTGCTCTGGTGGCCCATTTTCTTTGCTGATACGCTCCGGTTTTAGCCACAACTTGGATGTCAAGCTCGACATGTCCAGGCGAAGTACCCGCCTGAAGAGCTCTTCTTTCCTTGTGAACGTCACTCTACTGTAGTCGATGCAGCGATCGTTGATGAGGGATTGCAGCTGTCGTCGTGCTGCCTCGCTGACATTGGCCCCCGCAGCGGCGCCTTCGGGCGGCCAGTACGCGACACAGACATCGTTCTTGGTGGACGACTCACCCACTGCACCTCTCCACCATTTCTCTGCAGATGGTTGATCAGGGGCTCCGACAACCACGATGATCTGTGGTGAAAGGTCGCCACTATAGGTGATGTTGAAATTCTCCCATTGGGATTTGATGGCCCCAGACTCCGTCTCTTCCATCTTTATGCAGTAGATGAGGAGATCCGCGGCGCGCTTGATGACAGTGACCCTCTTCGTCTCTTCCTCGGCACCCTCGAGAGGCGTTTGATAGACGTGGTAGAGTCGCTCAGGAGTACATCTGATGCCGCAATCGAATGGAAGCTTGCTGCAGGACATGTCATTCGAGAACGAGATGGGGCTGCGGAAGCTGAGTGGACTGAGGGAGAGGGAGATCAAGATGGGGTTCTGGAAGGATATGGCGCGCTTCCCGCTGCCGCTCAACCGACCATCACGAGATTTTCGGTACGCTTCGCACATGATGAGGATGGGGAGACGTGCGCTGGGATTATCCCCCGGAGACAACATGGCGCGGATGTCTGCGTACGCGGTTTCAACCCAGCTGCGTTCCGTTGGTTTCCACCGCTCAGTGCGACACGTCCTGATGATCATCTTGGTCACAGCCGCCCTGGATACCTCCCGTCGCTCCACAAGACTTGCGTTCTCGCTGGAGGACTCGGCGAGCGTTGTCGCACAAGCGTGACCGTCGAAGGACATCTTCAGCAGGCTGAACTGGGGCCCGTTATTGTACCACCACGTCTCCATGTTGCCCTCTTGGTTCTCCAGGCCAGTGATCACGATAGCGATGGGGACCTTCCTTCTGCAGATTGCAGAATAAAAGAGGTGGTAATTCGTGAGTAGTGCGGACCGGATGCGCGTTCCACGCACACAGTAGACGAGCAAGTCGACGCCGTCGCTTTTAGCGAGTTCAGAGAGGAGCTGTTTGAGATACACCTCCGCTTTCTCGGCGGGAACGGAGCCCTCGGTACCCTCGTCAAGCCCCGCCGTGTCCCATATAGCAAAGTGCTGATTGTCCATGTCCAACAGATGCCGTTTGTAATGTAGCGTGCATCCAAGGGCACCGCTGGAGGTTTCCGAGATTGTTTTCCCTGCAAGCAAGTTGATCAGAGAGCTTTTTCCCACACCGCTCTCTCCGAAGATGACGACGTTCTTGGTGTCCTGGTCTGCATGGTCAAAGATTGCACCGGATAACGGTTAGCAAGAACGCACTCGAGTTGTCTTCATGTCGGTGAGGCTGTTCTCCGAGACTGTCTGCTGACGAGCGGTGTTACTCCAGGCGAATGTCTTTCAACTCGAAGGACCAAACCTTTCCAAACTTTAGCGTGACCCTTCGAAGTACGTTAGGGAGTCACAGTTGCGTTCTGACCGTAAGTTTGGTTTGTGACAGTACACTAGCTTGATGGTGATTTGATGCCTGGCAATTCACTCCCTGAGGCGGACGGCAGTCTATATGCTCCCCAGGAGCAACGGAACCTCAGGGTCGAGGCACGCTGGATTTTGGATCCCCGTTGACGCCCATCACAAACACCTGTTCTCGCGGCAGCCGCCATGAAACAAAATTGCCTTACGGCACCTGATGGAGCCCCAGGCATGGCACGGGCATGCGACTGCCGCATTGTCAGGGATCCTGACCTCAAATGGGTGAGCAGGACGTCACTGTGACTCACCCGTTCAGCGTGTTCCACGAGAACGCATGTCGATTGGACAGTTTATTTGATAGCAGTGTCCTATCGGGCGTTCAAAGGTGCTGCTTGTACTTATCTGGAAGTCCCGCAGCTTTAAATGCGGTGGGTTAGGAATACGATGACATTCAGAGATGTATGTGTAGCCGCCCATGGCGGTTTTTTTTTGCGCACGACTCCACTCCTAGCTTTCTCCATCGACACGCACCACGTCGCACTGAAGTCCCATGTCAATGACGTTGCTATAAAATGAGGCAGGTGTCCTGACACCCGGATTCTACGCCTTTCCCTATCATTCTGACGCGCTACAGAATCGGGTCAATCTGATGGTGAGTCGAGTCACTGGTGGCCATTACTCCGCCTCGTTCAGTGCAGATCGCCCGTTGCAGATGCGCCAGGAGCTCCACAGAACGGATAGCCCACCACCTTACGAAGTGCAACGGCGTTACTCCCCCAACGTTCTCGTTGTTGGCGAGACGGGTGTTGGAAAAAGCTCTGTTATCAACCTCATTGCCGGGGTCCCACTGGCCGCAGTGCATTCCGGTGCGGGCGGCTGCACGATGGAAGCCACCTCCTACGATGTCGTTCTTCCCGGCAGCCAAGGACTCAGCCATCATGTCCGTTTATTTGACACAGTCGGCCTAAACGAGCCGCAGTTCAGAAGGACCGACTACCTCACGGCGATCGAGAAAGCGAACACGCTCATTTGCCAACTCCAACGTACGGGCGGCATTCGCCTCCTCCTCTTTTGCATCCGTGGCGGGCGGATTACGGCGATGATGCAGAACAACTACCGCCTGTTCTGCCACATCCTGTGTCAGAACGAGGTGCCGGTCGCATTCGTCGTCACGGGTCTAGAGAACGAGCCATTGATGGAGGGGTGGTGGGAGAAGAACGCGCCCTTGTTCGAAGCGTATCAGCTTCCGTGTACCGCACACGTGTGTATCACCGCAACCCGGGGACTCGAAAATCGTTACGCGGAGAGATACGCCGAATCGCAGACGAAAATATGGAACATGCTTTTGGAGCATGTAACTGGCGCGGGCACGTCGTGGCTGCCCGACCGGACAGGATGGTTCATCCATCTGGCAAGCAGGTTGTTGAGGTGGCTGGGTCAGATGAAGGGCCGACGCAGACGCGTGCTCACGGTGGGCAAGCTGACGCGCCACCTCCAAGACCAGTGCAAGTTTTCGCGATCGGAAGCGGTGTACCTGGCAGGTAAAATATGGGCGAGGCGACTGGAAGACGCTGGCCCCGATCTCGTGAAATCGGATGACGCTTCCTCGATCGACTCGCTATAGCACAAGCGCACCACCGTCGTGTTTCTATTCGTCTCATATTATTGTATTGCATTGTATTCGGCACCGATCCATGTTCAAGCAGACCATAGTGTACACATATTCGAGATGACCTTTTTTTGGTTGGACGTGGATCATAGCGTCATGTATGAAACTCCTGTATCGAAGCAATTAAGGCACTGGAAAGACGCCCTTGCCTGGTGGACCAGGTGCTGCTCAGGGTGATGGTGATGCCCACAGCCCTCTTACACACTACGAGCGGAAGCATAAACGCCTTCAGAAGCTCCCTATCCGGACTTAAGCCTCAGCCCTCAGCGTCGATGGCCCTAGCATCCATCCTCACCCGAGCAAGAAGACGCTGTATGCCGGCCATGCCCACAATCCGATCAATGGCTAGTTTGAGCTCTGTAAGTGCTGCCTCTTCTCCAGCGACGCGCTCCATTGGAGCTGATTCCGTCCGGAGATGAGAACACTTTGCGATTCGCCGACCCCATACAGCTCACAGCCATGCAACGTCGTCATATTCGGAGAGTCGGGCGCGGGGAAAAGCTCAGTGGTCAACTTGATCGCGGGGGAACCCGTCGCAGAAACGTCACCCGATGCGACCGCCTGCACGTTCGCCTCCAGCCCGTATCATGTCGACCTTGAGCACTACAAGCCATACTGCATATGGGACACGATCGGTCTGAACGAGCCAGAGATATCGCGAGAGGACTACCTCCGGGCTATCAAACACGCATATAAGCTGATCAACGACCTCGAACGTTCCGGAGGCGTCCACCTACTCTTGCTGTGTATGCGCGGCAGGATAACGAAATCCGTGCAGCAGAATTACAGGCTGTTCGTCAACGTGCTCTGTGAGAGGAAGATACCTCTCGGTGTCGTGGTTACCCACTTGGAGAACGAGCCGTCCATGGAGGGATGGTGGACCGAAAACGAAGAGGTGTTCAAGAGATATGGCATATCTGCCGATGGGCACGCGTGCATCACCACCATTCCTGGAGTTGACGGCTTCTTCGAAGAAAAAAAGCAGGAATCAAATGCGCGGATGCGTCGGCTCCTCTTGGAACTGACGACGTCCTCCAGCAAAGGATGGAAGAAGGAAAGCACACGGTCATGGCTCATCAACTTGCTGGGGAAAATGATGAAGATGCTTCGTACTCGCACCGGTCGCCCGACCAGCCAGGAGCTGGTGAGGAAACTGGTCAGTGAGTGTGGGTTTCCGAAGAGAGATGCCACTATTATCGCAGACTCAATCGAGGCGGTTCGTGCGCAGAGTGATACTGACTTGGAGAAGTCTGGTAGCGATGGTGGATATTCTGGATACACTTAAGTACGGATTGCTCCTCCTAATAGGCACGGCATACCAGCAGGATGCATACTGTACTTATTAACCTATTTAGCCGTATCTTATATTACTTGTGAAGAGTGGACGTACGGAAACGACAGTTGATACTATCACTGCACAGAGTAGTAAAATATCTCAGCATGGATTCAACAATTCGTGGATCGCTACGAATTAAACACTAGCACTGGTATTTACCTTCAGTCCTACGAGAGGCACTAGGACAGTAGGGTTTAGGAAAATTCTTAATAATTAATCATGAGTGGGAGAAACTCGTATTTCATTTTGTGCACTGCCGTACAGTATACTCCCTTCACTGGCACCGGAAGCGCCTGCAGCCCCTGGCATTTCGTCTCGCCCGCCCTCTGGCTGTGTGAGTGTCGCCTTCTAGTCTTTGTTGATTTGGTCATTTCTACTTGTCCTCACGTCCAATCTTACGTGTCGAAAACACCTCTTTTGTGTTCCGTCCCCTCTCATCCGCTGCCCTCTGCCATCTGTGTCTCGGCCTTTTATCCTCGTTTCGTCTTGTTCTGTTCTGCCAACATCCCCAATCTCACTACTATCGGGCCACCACTATCTAATCCTTTCTTGTGATCGCATCCTCCCTTGAGCCCTACACCCTAATCCTATAACCGTCACGCTGCTCTGAGCATCTTCTTGTGCCTATTTTCAACATCTCCATGATCTGATCTTCCTCCCGTGGGTCGCATGCGTTCGGTTAAACATTGGTCCCTCACTTGCTCGGTTTCCTGCCCTAGTTTCATCTTAACTCCCTCGCTTTTCATACCCACATTTCAACTAACCGCTCCGTCTCTCACACTGTACCCGCCTGCGATCCTTGTTGCAGTCTTCCTATTCGCCTCTACCGTCCTACGCCTCTCCAGACCCAGTCTTTCCCGACCGAGTCGTCTGCCCATCTTTGTTGCTTAGTCGGCTATTTCTCTGCCACTGCAGTCGTACTGCGCCTGTCTCTCTTGTCTCATCACCTCTGAGCCCTTACGTCCCGTCCTTGATCTCCCAGCGTAAGAGAATTCATTTTGGTCTCCGCCCCATCGTTGTCCCCTCTAAACCTGGTTCCCATCGCCAAATTCTCATCTTGCATCGCTGCTGCCGAAATCCCACAATTATCTTGTCCGTCACGTCCTTTGTGGTCGCAGTGCTCTAATTCTTATTTCATCGCCCACAGTTCTCTTCCATCTCTCTCTGCCATCTTATCTGTCTGATTTTCCATCCCATTTCTGTTCCGCAGCTGTACTCGCATTGTGTCACAATGAGCCAGCGAAAGCCCCAAAATGTTATCTTTCAAATCACAGGTATGTTCCAGGTATGGGCTGGTATGTTGACATTCACTCACCTTGTTTTTATAGTTGTATGCTTGAAAGTCTGGTCGCGACTTTCGAAAAAGGATATTCGTGTCACTGTTGCTGTTGATGATGTATCCAAGATGACCTGTTCTGGGAAATTATCATGGCATCATCTGAAAGTAACATGGGATCATCCTTTTCTTTTGTATGTGCTACCTTACTTTGAAAACATATTTCCTGATGGCTTCCTTCTATACTAGCATTGCACCTCCATCTGCTTCTATAAGAGTTGCTATATGGATTCTTCCAGAGGAGCTCACACCTGAATGGGACAAACAACCTCTGTGTGATGAGATGGCTACAGATGTAGCTAGTCTGTTACACTCTAAGAATAGGTGGAAGTGTAGGTGTCACTTTTGAACCCTGAATGAAGTACATACTGAATGTGTATCAGGCAATGTACCTGGACTAGTGTATGGTGGTCCTGCAACACTATCCATGGCTTGCAAGGCCTGTGAATCAATGGTAAGATCTATATTGTGTTTATTTTATATTTGATTGAGTGTGCTGTAGACTATATCTGATGGACATGACTGCTTGTCAGCTCTAAGGAAATATGCTTCAAAGATATACCACTTTGGAAAGCAGTCCAGGAATGTGGTTGCTATAACTACTTCAATTGAGGTCAACCTAGCAAGACTGGATTTCTGCTCTGGGGACCATCAAGAGCATACAAGCATCTTGAAGGCTCTAGGAACTGCTTTCTCAGACTGTTATGTTCATGGGAGTAATATTTCAGATCTGTATAAAGCCATTGAAAAGGGGCAGGCTAGACTTGATCTTTGTCCACCTGGACATCCAAAGCATGGTAATGCCATTGGAGGGCTTGCAATTGACTTGTGGAACCACTATTGCATCCAGAGGAACAAAGCAGACCTGGACAGGCTTATAGATATGGGAGAGAGGTGGCTGGATCTGTGTCCATTAGGAGATCCAGGTCACAGAAGGGCTCTTCGTATGACTGCATTATCATTACAGGAACGTTATTCTATTCAAGGAGATGTGGCTGACCTAGATAAAGCAATTGGAATGGGAGAGGAATGCCTTAACCTTACTCCACCAAGCCATGCAGGGCATGGTACAGCCCTTCAAAATCTTGCCAAGTCATTGAATGCAAGATATCAAAGACAAGACAGACTTAGTGACCTGCAAAGAACAATTGTCCTTGAAGAGAGATGTCTTGAAGTGTTTCCACCAGATCATCCACTACATGGACAGGCTGTCTACAATCTAGCCACATCATTAATGAAACGTTGCTACAGGCTCAAGAACTACTCAGATATGGTCAAAACAATTGAGTCACTGAAGAAGCTACTAGGCAGCTATTCAGCTCAGCATTATATGTTTGCACCAATCATTGATTGCTTGGTTTCAGCAATTCTTTCTCAGTGCAAGTATGTAAATGTGGATCACCCATCTCCTGCATGGACTTCACTGGATGAAGCCTTTGACACCTATAAGCTGTTGAAGAAATGTGGTCCAGCAGTCTCACTGGATGTATTGGAGGTGTTACGTTTCGTCCCCTACACTCGATGGACACTATTTCTTTTTCCTTTCTCACGATAGACGCTGCTACATCCGCCCAACCGGATGCTTATTCTTTTCCTCGTACGTGTACATCCGATCCTACGGAACACTTGTCATACTTGCTTATGCCTTGTCCGATCCAACTCGGACTTCCTTTTCATTTCCGTTTCCTCTTGTCATCTTGTGTACGATATGCCCGATCGGGCCCGGACTCCGATTTCCTTTCTTGCTTTTCTTTTATCATACAATTTCCTTTTCTTTCATGTGCACTGCTTGGTCCGTGCACATTCCCTACGAGTATATAAGACCTCGCTTTCCGTACCATGTACTCTAAGCTAGTCTTACTCGAATCTTAGCTTCATTACATCGAACCTCGTCCGACCTCACCTTCGCTTGGTCGTCCTCGTCACACCGACCCGGCTGGTTCCCTAGCACCGCTGGTACACCAAACCCTTGAGGAGTAGCTAAGCCCTCTCCCTTGCGGCCTCACACCGAACCCGTTTGACTGACTACGTCGTCAATACGCGGATACCTCGAACCATCGACCCACCGTTGAAGCTCACGAGTCTATGCTCGTCGCTACCCGCGCCAAGCGTAACAGGAGGCAAGCCAGTCTTGGATAGAGAATGCTGAAAAACACAACCATTCCTCTGTTCTGGAGGCCTACCAAGCATCACTGAACACCCTGGATCACTTCACCTCCATCACACCTTCACTGGATTCAAGACATGAGACAATGCAAGCAGGAGTGGCTGATGTGGCCAATAATGCATTCTCATGTGCAATCAGCCATGGTGAATTGCAGATGGCTGTGGAGCTCCTAGAACAGGGACGAGGAATCCTGTGGAACCAACTCGCACGCTTCGACATTTCTTTAGCTGCGTTGGAGCACCAAGACAGCCGAGCAAGCAATCTTGGAAGAAAATTCACACAGCTGAGTGCGGATCTTCGGAAGCATGCAGAAGGGATGGGTATGGGTCCATACTGGCGGGTGCAGGCAGAATGGCAGTCAGTGGTAGACAGCATTCGTCAACTCAATGGGTTCTCGCGGTTCCTCTTACCTCCTCACTTTGACCACCTTCGACGAGCGGCTGAAGATGGACCTGTCATCATTGTGAATGCGAGCAAATACAATTGCGACGCTCTCATTGTTCTTCGCGCTGATCCTCCCATTCATGTCTCCCTTCCCTGTTCGCTGGCCGATGTTATCCAACTCTGTTCACAACTATCCGAACTTACTAAAGACCCGGATGCATACGGGGATTACAGAGAGTCGTGGGTGAAACGAATGCTACGTGAGTTATGGTCGTCCGTAGTTGAACCAATTGCTACCGTGCTCCAAGACGACTTGAGGCTGCCCCCAGGCTCGCGGATTTGGTGGTGTCCGACCTCGAAATTGTCTGTTCTCCCATTCCATGCGGCAGGCCCGTATCTGAAAGGGAAGAAGAGCCTGTTGGATATCTATGTCTCTTCGTACGCTCCTTCTC
>JBBPMG010000030.1:0-101138 GCA_038090195.1 Boletellus deceptivus
GAAAAGAGGGGGTGGGGAAAGGAACAGGACCCCCGGGGGAGGGCCCCGGGGGAAAGGGGGAGGGGGGGGGGGGGGGGTTGAGCGGTACGCGTCAGGTCTTCCAGGGACGGAATGCAACCCGCCCAGCTGGGTGCACATGTCCTCGCTGGCAGTACCGGCATGGCATGGCGCATGGCGGGACGGGGCGTGGCTTGACGTATGTGTGATCGCAAGGCGAGGTTCGAGGATAGGCGCGCCAGCCGACGACGACACGCGCGCAGGCACGCCGACGGGTCTCTCTCTCAAGGTCGCCTGCCCCTGGGCGCCCCGCTTCGGCTGGGGGGGGGAGGGGGACGATCAGGCCTCAGTGGCGGTCGCCGACTCGTCGACGCACCGTACAGTAGAGTTGCAAAGGACGCGTCGCTCGGTAGAGGTGGGAGCGTGTGAGTCCCGTGGCCGCCCAGAAAACCAGTACCTATTCGCGGTCTCCCAACGACGCCGACCGGGTGAGCGTCGTGCGCAACCGTGCATATTAATGAACCTTGGCCGTCAGTACCCGTGCGCCCGTCCGGTTCGAATACGGCAAGGTGCGAACTGGTCGCCAAGACTCACGGCGGCGGCGACCCATCGACATTGGCATTGGGGTTGGCATATTTGGGATCGGGAGAGGGGGGGGGGTGCAATCTGGCGAGCTCACACACCCCCTTTTGCCCCCGGTCTGGCCTTTCCCCGGCGAAACCGGACGCGTCGGATCTGAGATGGGGGGCGAAGGAGGGGGGTTACGGGAAGATTGGGAACGACAGGCGAGGAACGTGTGATTTGCTGATGGCTGATGGCGCGAACGGCGACACAGGCGTAAAAGCCGAGGGCACCATACTCTTGTCAGGCAAGCATGGGATCCCCCGCCACAGAACATGGGCGAGGCGGGGGCTTTTCGATTGGGGGGCAGCTGGGGGCCAAGGTGACGTGAAGACGGACACCATCCCATCGTGCGGGCCTGCGAGTTTTATCTTTATTTTTATTTTCATTCGTTCCTTCCGCTTTCATCGAGTCCGTATGAACGTGCGACTTGAGATCGGAAAAAGCGCCGGCTTTCTTTTTTCGTTTTCCATCCTTCTCTTCCGACCCTCCTTTGGACGTTGCATTCGGATCGGACACGGTCGAGGACGTCTTTGCGTGCGCGCCTCGACCCGCTCCCTCGTTTCGGGTGATCTTTTTTTCGGGACGGATGAATGGAAGGCTCGGGAAATGCCCGATCCCCTGATGAGGCGCGACGTCTCAATAGTGCCGCTTTCGTCCACGGGGCACCGATCCACTGGGCCGCTGGCGGATGCATTCAAAAGGCACCCCGTTACAAGCGCATTCGGGTCCCGAACACCACATAGGAACGTGCGTGCATCGGTGTCATCGAGGATACATGGATGATAAACATGGGCGGAAAGCATGGGTCGCATTCGTGGGGGGAGACCGACAGAAAAGTAGAGAAAAGAGAGAGATCATGGAAGAAAGGACCCATACGCTGCAGCCATACTTGTACCGCTCCCCAAGAGGGGAACACTCCCTCTTTTCTTTTTCACCGGTTGGACTTGGCAACACGTTCGAGTTCGTCCTTTTTCTGAGTAAAAAAAGAGGCGAGTCCCATGAGCACGCGATCAATCGTGAAACGTTCTCTCACCTTGATAGCGTACGAGTTCGACGAGCCCTTGGCGGCATTGATAAGTTCGTCCGCAAGACACTCGGCGATCGATTTCACGTTGCGGAACGCCGACTCGCGAGTCTGTGAACACAAGCCAACGTGAGGAAAACGAGTCGACGTTCGAGAGAGTCATCCAGCAAGGTCTGCTTACACCAATAGTCAGCAGCGCGATCGCCTGATTCACTCTCCGCAGAGGCGAGACGTCGACGGCCTGCCGACGGACCGTGCCCTGCGATCCAATACGGGTCGAGTCTTCTCGAGGACCCGTGTTCACGATCGCGTCCACGAGTACCTGAACACAGTTCCCCACGGGAAAGAATGGAGGGGGCATCAACCAAACACCGTCGTCCTCGATCACGGGGGCATCGCACGCACCTGAATCGGGTTCTGGTCGGTGAGGAGATGGATGACTTCGAACGCGTGCGCGACGATGCGGACGGTCAGAAGCTTCTTGCCGTTGTTGCGTCCCTTCATCATCAAGCTAATGGGGACCCAAGCCCACGCACAAGTCAAAAACAAAATACGCATTTCAGATCCTCCTATTGCGCTTGATGATGCAGCCCCGCATATGCGCGTACCTGTCGACGAGACGCTCTACGATGGGCATCTGCGCCTTCTTGAATTGCTTCTTTGCATAACGACCCGCGGTATGAGGGAGGTAGACCGCATGGCGGACCTGGATGTAATCGGTCAACGAGATGTCCTTGACCTCGACACTACGGACGCGATCAACATCAAGGGCCGTCCTAGGGTAGACGTGAATGCGCACTCCTGGGTGTCCCATTTACCGAAGAGTTTGATTTCCTGGCCAAGTCTCGAGACATCCTTCGGAAGCGTTTGGACGGTGGCCATCTTTCTACAGTGTCCAAAGGTCGGCGAGGTGCTCGCTGTTTGCCACCTACAAAAATTAAGGTTTAATGTCGCTCGGCCTTTGCCGAAACTGTACAGTTTTCACTCTGGGAAAGTCAAGGTAGGGCTGAATTATGTGCTATGGTACAGACTATACTGGATGTACCGTACGTATAAAAGGCCTTTTCATAGGCGTATTCAAGTGCACCGGCCACGGATCCCAAATAACTCTACGAGATCTAAACCATACTTGGTTAAGCGCCCAGGGGAGCGACGGCACCACCACGCACCTTGAAGTCTTGCTTCCCTTCTCTCCCTCTGAGTCTCCGTCCTTTTAGTCCCAGAGAAAGCCTGTAAAGGTGTCACAACATCAACTTTCTTGTCCGATAACGCAGGGAAATTACATACATGCTGGATCAAACGCTTCTTCTTCTCTTGAATCTCAATCACCTAGAACGAAGGATCGTTGCATATCAGAAAGGCCGGTCGGCGACGACCGGGTACATGGCTTGCCTTGGACTCCACGGTGTTCTCGGCGATCAGCTGGTATACGTGGACAGGTTTCGTCTGTCCGATACTGGTGCGACGTCGGCATACGCCAAGGATAACAAGAAAGGACACAGCTTACCGATTGCATCTGTCAATAGCCTGACTTTCAATCCCCTCCCATGGTATCATCAGCACAGAAGGCGCCACAAGCTGACTGATCCGTCACCTGCCACCATCTGTGCGTATGACGAGCGACGAAAAAACGCCGATTGATATAAGCAGCAAATGGGTTGCCATACAGTCACTCACGGGTCCATCCTGAGGAGCGAGTAAGTGTCGAGGTTCGCACAACAGGCTGGAACAAGACATACAGAAAGACATGATTTGCCACCGTAAGATTGAGACCCAAGGCACCCGCCTTGAGCGAGATCAGCATGACCTTGGGATTCTCTGCATAGAAGGCAGAGCCGTCAAAGATCCGCTTCCCAGCCGGAGTCGTACAAGCTGGTTTGCCTTTGCCCTTTCCTTTCGCTTTCCTTTCTTTTGCCTTGTTCTTTTTTACGCGGGTTGAGATATGTTCTTCAAAGTCATCGTCACTGTCATTTCCGGCTATAAATTCCGAGTCGCTGTCTTCAGTAGCACTCTCGTCACTATCAATTTCCGTGATTTGTGTTTGGTTTCGATGCCCGCGAGTCGATGGAAGGGGCTCTCCCGGTGCAGGAGATTCATCGGGGTCAAGAGGAATAGAGAAGCGTTCCAATACTTCCTGTCTCTTTCTTGCAGATAACTGTCCGTCAAATCGCACGTATGGAATACTGCATATATCTTTGAGTACAATGATCAAGAGAACTCGACTGGAAAACTTGCCCGTGTTCTTCTAATGCTTCTCCAATCTTTTCCACCCTGTCAGCACGAACATACGAGCATCGTCACAATCGCAATCACCTTGTCCAGGAAAGAAGTGAACTGAGAGAAAACCAAGCTTTTCGAGTCGCTAGGAATCAGTTTCAGAAGTTGGATAAGTTGATCGATCTTGGCGGATGACCCGGTGCATAGCTCGCCTTGATCAATGACCTGTTTTACGGGGGCTTGGGTCAAGTCTGTGGGAGGTGGCGGTGCTAGTAGGGCTTGCATGGTGAGGGGACGACGATCCTGCAAGTGGATCAGAAACACGGTCGACGAGGCAGAGGATACACGGCCTACCATAGGACACCTCGGGTCCCTCGCAATCACCTCTGTTATACTGTAGTTATCATGAACAAAAGGACAGTGCAAGCAAACGGATCAAGGCATACCAAGGCGAGCAAAAGACGTGAGCACACGACGTAATCCTAGGATCTGTGAATACACCGAAGCAAATCGGACATTCTTCGTTGTCCTCGATTGCTTGAAGCACAAGGCCCTCCAACCTGGCTTTCAGCTCGGGTGTGATTTGTACAGTGCTGCCATATGCAGAGTCGATATTTTCGTTCGTACGAAGTTGGTCCACATAATTGACCGGGATAAGTGCAGGGTGGAGAACGATCTGACGCAGACGAGTGAGCATGCTCAGAACGTTGGTGGTTACCTGGACGCATATAAGCCAGTAACACGCTAAAATCCAAGTTGGCACTTACGATAGGGTTCAATCCCCCGACTTGATTCATTAGGCTTTCAACCCGCTTCCGAGAGAGAAGCTCCACAGTGTCATAAAGGGTCTGATGAATGCAATAAAAGTGGGCACAATCCAGTTACAGCCACACCTACCCGTGCCTCCTCGCTGAGTTTCACCGAGACCAAAGTGATATCGACCTATCGATAGTGAGTGGTAGGTAAGGAGAGCTAGGAAATGGAGGGACGTCACTGGTGGTAGGGATATAAGGGAGTTTCCCTCGCTGTCTTGCATCTTCGGCCCAACGTTAGAAACTCGTGCAGTAGCAGGGACGAGATCTTACCTCCTTTGTCCTCCGAATGCAAACGTGGCTCATCAAAGCCTAGCAGAGGGTTAGAGAAACTACCTGGTTGGTAGGACAAACTTACACGCAGCAATTCTGAGCCAGAGGGATCTCCATTTTTCAAAGGGCGCAGGACCAAACGCTTGAAGAAATCTTCGTTGTCCAATGGGTGGCAAATTTGAAGGAAGGTAAGGATGGAGCCAAGATCCTACTGATATTATGACCGGGGTCGACTCGAATCAGATAGTGTAACTAACCTTGGGAGAGTTAATCTGTCACAGCAGAGTCAGGTAAGTAATCGACATATTGATGCTAATTCTGTACTCACAATAGGGGTTCCAGAGAGTACCCATCGTCTCTCTGCAGTTAACGTGCACACCGCCATCGCCATCTTCGTTTTTGGATTCCTGATGTTGTGACCTTCGTCTAGGATAATCCTCTGAAAGTCATGTCTTATTTGAGCTTATCAGAAATCATTAGTATACTTTCGTGCACGCACCTTCCATTTCACGCCAAATAAACCCCTGCTACTGTTCTTCTTCCTCTTCGCAGGCTTCTCTTCAGCACCATGCAACGTGATAGCATTAACGTCGACATCGCCTGAAACGACTTGGTAAGTAGTTATCACTACATCATGCTTCATCAGTTGTTGAGGCGTCATGTTGCGTGTTGCACCATAATAAACACATGCAGACAAAGCACCCCTGACGCAATGCTCATTAATTTGCTTCTCCCAATTCGAGATCAGGGAGAGCGGGACAACTGTCATCGACGCAACGTATGAGAGAAACAATACCAAACAGCACCGTAGCATTGCGCACCAACAAGGGTACTCTTAGAATATCCCTTAGGGACATCCTCCTTGGTCGCGAGCATGAGGGCAATCATCGTAAGCGTTTTTCCCTATCAACGGGTTATTTTCCGTTTTGTACTTGTCGCCATGCAGCATACCAGACCCATGCTGTCGCCCACCAAGGCACCTCGACCAAGCAGAGGGGGCGTGCTAATGTCTTGCGGTGTTTTGGTTGCGACTAGAACCACAAACGAAGTTAACATCTCTACTAGACATCGATTAGGTTAGACGGACGATTGAAATAGTACGGCTGGCGACATTTAGTGCACAGGTTGAATGCTATTCGTTACGACAACCTACCTTGCTGCTCGCTTTCCTATATTGCCAAAATTGGACTGGACTATCCGATTCCTTAGTTGGCAATTTAGGGTATTCATGATCAATGCACCACTGAAGGGCCTGACTCTGAAGAGTTGTATGAATGTAAGCGCGCAGTTGCAACCCGCGACAAATGTGCTACCTGATGTTTCAGCAAGTCCACGACCAGCTCTCCGCTAGCAATACCTGGCGGGTCAGGATGCACAGGGAGATTAAGAATGTCAACTGCCGGGCAGAGGGTATCGAGCAATGAAGCACGCCGGTCTTCATCATCCACCCTCTCAAGACCACTCAGCATTTGTTTGAGCTCTGCAGCCTTCAGGAGTGCCTCGTGCTGCTTTCTGACCGCCTCCTCTTGTGCTCCACTCTGGACACTTGTCATCCCGTAAGCCTGACTAGGACTGGGTATTTCCATCGCTGCTGCAGATGCAGCAGAGAACGCATAGGGAGCTGCTCCCCCGCTCCCCGGAACGCTACCCATTGCCTGTTGTGCAAAGCCCCTTTGTCGAGGGGTAGCCCAAATGAGCTTTGGCTCTAGTATGTCTCGTCTATCGGATGAGCCGTAGATATTCAATGACCTAACGACATGGCTAAGCATTGGACTGATGAAACTGGACGATGCTTACATAGACAATGAGTAGGTGAAGCCGCTCACTAAAAAAAAAAAAAGGTCAGCCTATACTCCCTAGACGCAAAGAAACTGGCCCCATACAATTTCCTTCGCGCATAACACCTTCTACTGTGACTAGCCTCTGATCAAGAAGGGGAGCTAGCTTGGACGCGACATTTCTCGGGATATGTCCCACTTGAGCCCCAGCGATATTCGTGACTTTGATCGCATTCCTTTCAAAAAATTTACCATAGGCAGCGCGCCTAAAGAATAGAACGTCACATCCTACCTGTCGTATGGATTTTGTGGCTCCCTGACCAGCCCGACCTGCTCTCCAGATCCAACAAGACCTGCATTCTCGGTAAGCCTAGCACTTGGCCCGGTGTACCGAAGGACGTACCCTTGTAGTATTGCACGCCCACAATCCTTGTCTCCATGACACAATAGAGCTCGTCGGCCAGTTCTGGCTCAACGAGCACAACATCGTCATCTTCGTCCCCAAGTAGTCCACGCGCATCTTGCACACTGTGCTGGTGCGAAACACTCGACTGACCGGAAAACGGGAAAGCCTCAGTGACATCAGGTTGGTACTTTCTTTTTGGTGCATTCGCTCCGTTCGAGGATGAGCCAGGCACCATCACAGGAGGGGCAGCCACTTTCGCAGTCGCGGGAACGTCCGCAGGATCGACATGTTGGACTGCAATGGCACGCCTGACCTTTTGCTGGTCTTCGTATCTGCGTAAGCGCGGCCCGTCACATCCACAGCATCTCCAAGAGCGAAAGAGAAACACGCACCGGATGCCACTGAAACCAGTGATATTATTCAAGTCGATAACGGCAAGCGTGCGCAAGATGTCCGGCGTGACGCAACCCCTGTGAGAGGTTAACGTCGAGTTTTCCCATGAGATTGCCAAGGTAATGAGGACTCACCAATGGCGCCAAGAAACCGTCTCACCATACTCTCCCTTGACGATGTGGCCATACCTCAGACTTCCCACAGGAATGGGGGCGCCAGTACACGGGGCAGGCCCTTTGCACACCGCGCGTGTGCTTCTGCTGTACTGCAAAGGCTCCTGTAAGCGTGGCACCGGACGCTGTGGGCTGTACTCACGTCTATCGCATGCGCCGCCATCGGTAGCCAGCACGCGCGTGGTGATGACTGTCGGTTCAAGACACGGGTCCTGCGACGACGTCACAGTTTCCCAGCGGTGCCGACGTTTGTTGGGAGGGGTCCTTTTTGTAGGCGGGTTTGTCCTTGTTTGGGAATACGCGGTGGACATTGCATCACGTGACTGGCGCGCCTCCTCACCTTGGTTACTGCCACCGACGACGACCTGATCATCATGGCCGAGCACAACCGCGCCAGCAGGGTCGACAGCCCTACGTACGATCCAGACCAGGATGCGGCGGAGAAGCGCGATATCCGCAAGAAATATCGTCTCCTCGAGAAAAAGACAGCGGGTGCGTCCAACGCGTCGCCCTTCCCCCAAACACGACATGAAGCCATCGCTGTCCAGAGCACATGAGGCCGCAGGATCACAACGCAGAAGACCTTGCCAATCAGATTGCCAAGGCAAACGAACTGTTCTCCAAAGGCATGTGTGTGTATGCCGTCATAGTCGCTGCCTCACATACACCCGCTTCTGATAGTCAAAAATCCGACCGAAGCAACCCTTGACTCGTCGGTGCTTCGAAATGTCTCGAGCATCGGCGCACAAAAGGCACGCACTATGAAACTCGGCTCAGCCGCGTTTGACATGGATGACTTTGTGTCGAAACTCGTTAGTTACATGGGTGGCAAGCAACGCTTCGACGACGAAGATGGGGACGAGATGGAAGTGGTGGAAGAAGGCACGCTTGATTGGGATAAAATAGGTCGAAAAGCCCTGGCAAAAAGCAGGAGGGTTCCTGTCACCGGATTCATGTACCTGGACTCCCCCGTTTACTGTTCGACTACACTGCTGATCGATCCTCAGGCTTGGCCCCCTGTCAATAGAACAGAGGAAGCGAGCTCCAGCGAAGCGTCAGAAGCAGGACAAAGTTCAAGAGGAAGAACGTAAGCCCCAGGAAATAAGGGAAGAGGACATTCAAAGAGCTGACAACGAAACGACCAAGAACGTCCTGAAGGTGACGCCGAATTCCAAGTGACCCACGCCGCATCGCTAATACCGGCTTCAGATTAAAGATATTCTTGCAGAGACAGGACCTATCAACCTCTTCAAGTTTATCATAAACCCAAACGACTTTGCACAGTCCGTGGAAAATCTCTTCTACCTTTCGTTCGCCATCCGTGACGGAGTATGTGCATTTGAGATCAGCGACGATGGCGAACCTATCGTCAGTACGTGAAAATCGCCTGTACCGTTTGACCGTGGTTTGAGAACATTGCCAGTGTGTTGCGAACAGCCAAATATGGACGACAGAGCGGCAGGCGTCCATGCACGACAGATTGTCATGGAGTTTGACATGGCCACATGGAAGGTAGGGTGCTTGAACTGCACAAATACCGAGTTGAGCCCGTGTGATTATCATCTAGCGCGCCATAGAAGTTTGGAATATTACCGAATCCCGGATTCCCCAACGGCCCCCTGCGAGGACCAGGATCGGTGACAAATGGTACGGTTAAGGGTGTGTATTCACGGCCATATGATCGTCCGCTAGCTTCTGCAGAGGCGCTGCCGGTTGACAGTAGTACTGTATCATAGATAATCTCTAGCTTTAGGTTCACATTTTTTGCTGTTAATCTACGCATCTGTGTGTACACCAGTATCGGAGATCTTTACCCTGGAACTTATACAGTGGATGACAATCAGTAAACTAGCAGGCGTTGCAGACAGTGACGTTGCTGTGTTGTCCAAAGTGGAGATCCCCCAATTATTTCGAATTTGCAAACTCTAAACACTAAACACATCCATACTCTGATACCCATACACCCCGTAACCCATACATCCTTGGACGCCCCGGTAGCGCTCGGCTACCCCTGTATGGCCTCCTTGACAACCCATACACCCTATAACCCATGTTCCAAGACCGGTCCCGAGGGGCATGAATTACGACAGTTTCAACTGTAACTACATCGTGCTGTTAACGAGCAATGTACCGATATACACAGTCGACTTTGATATAACTCATACCCAATATGACCCGCAGTAATCCATGCCGAGTGCCCTGCTATCATTGTATGCTCTCCCTGACAACCCATACACCCCATAGTCCGTGCTCCAAGACTGGTCCCAAGGGGCATTTGTTATGACAGCGGTCGACCGTGTACCTATGGATACAGATGATTGAAAGGTGATCAAATGGATCATGGCGGTCGGATCTTCCTAGCAATAGCAAGTTGGCAACAAGCCATTCACTCGACAGGGTTATAATGTCTGATTTTTTTAAATTCTTCTCATTATTGATATTGATACACATTTTTTGTTGATTGCTAAATCTGAGTACTGGTGACTATGTAAATCCTTGGTTATGTGCCACCCGGATGTGACGCTCCACCGGGCCAACATCCTCAAATATGGCAGGTTGGGCTTGAGTCGGATCAGCGTGGTAGACGTACGAAGTGCCACAAGCTTTTTGTCGAGAAGGGAAAGACCTGTGGTATAACGGACGGTTGGCGCCTGCTTACCAAAGTCACACACCATTCTCAAGTTCTCAAGATGGTCAAAAGGACGACCCCTCTGACGGTCAATAACCGGCTAGCATGACGTGCGGGGCGCAAACTTGAACTTCTTGACGCCATCAACGTTGTAGATCCCATACCCGGGCTCTTGACTGTCAGAGTAAATGTGTGCAAACCATCCGATGCCTCCGCCAGGGGCATTCTTGAGGTCTGCGCAGTGACTGTCAAGTAACTGATAGTATTGCTACAGACATTCAGTCAACAAGGATTGGCACAGCACTCGGGCAGATGAAACACACCTGCTCGCTACTGATGCTAGCGACTGCGTTCACGCTGTTCGCTTGAACACCTTGAGATGTGACGGAGGGCCAGCCATTCTGAGATAAACGGTGAGGAAACGAAAAAGGCACGGTATGACTGAAATGCCCACCTCGTCAAAGTACATCTTTTTTCCCCCACCATGCCGGATGAACCAGTTCAGGTCCGACTCCACGAGTGGCCACGCACGCGCGCCGGTAGTTGCAAGCGGGGAAAAGAAAGGAAGTATATGAATGTTTATGTAGTCGATTGCATCGAGAACGTCCTGAGCACCGCCACGTTCCTGGTAGCCGTAAGCAAGCTCAGAAACAGTGACAGGGATGTGAACGGATGCGAGCTGAGCCTTGGCAGATGTAACTTGGGAAGCGAGCTCGGAATGAGGCAGGACGTTGTCGTATAAAGGTTCAGAGCCAAACTGCACCCCGCGCGTGACGAATTTGGCTTTCGGGTTCGTAATGAGCGTATTGATGAGTGAATCACGACGGGCCTCCCATTCGTCACCACCGTTGAAGCCAAACTGTGTGTCTTGAGCGACAGAACGAATGATGGAGAACGCAAAACATACTCATATGAGCGCATGAACCCCAAGGGTATTTTTCCATGCGGCCTCCACGACATCATCGCTAAGTCTGAGTTATGAACATGGTGAGACATGCGGCGAAGCAGAACGCACTAGAACCCGGGATTATCGCAAGCGCCATAGAGGCGGACATAACGGCCATTGAAGTTACGTCTAATGTCAGCAAAATCAGCGTTCAGCTGACTCGGGCTCTGGCCTAGGGTCATGTCAGTCCAGCACAGAGTGGATCAAGCAAGACGGACATGCGGTGACCTCGTAACTGAAACCCATGAATGCATACTCGGTGTCCGCAGAACACCACCAGTTGTCAAGCGAGTTGGGGACCCTTGATGGCGTTTGGAAGCCGAGAGACGGGAAACAACCCGAGGAAGCAGAGAGAGTGCTTGGGGGGGGACTGGCGCGTGATGCAGGCGTGGGTGCAATCAAGGGAGTTGTGGCCGTGAGGGCAGGGGTAGCCGCAGTGCTCGGAAATGAAGGGGTGGTCAGTGGTGTGGGTCGGCAGCGTCGCGGGAGCGGCCGGGCGTGGAAGAGAGGGCTTGCAGATATCAGGAAAAGAAAGGAGAGGAAGGCCATGTACAGACGGACGTGGGCCCGCCATGGGCTTTATGGCGACGGTACGGACAATAGCGAGCGTTGCTTTTGTTTCGGGTCGGGGATCTAAGCGGGCGCGACAGGATCTGCCGCAGGACCGCCTTCGCAGCGCTCATTGTCCCGCCAAGAACGAAGATGGGGGCGAGGGCGAGAGCGAGGGTGACATCAGACGACTGCGCACTCCACAGCAGGTCGCCATACGGATCAGAGCCTGGCACTGCCGCCGCGCTAGCAAGTGTATATAATGGAGACAAGACCGGGGGTGCGCAGCACCTCGCCTCTTGTTCTTTGCCTCGTCTTTTAATCATCTTCGCAATGTTCTTTAGATCTGCTGCTCTTCTCGTCGCCGGCGCTGGCCTCGCCGTTGCTCAGTCGTAGGTCGCCCTTGCGGCGCTACGTGCTTGCACTCATGCCCCTCTTCCCCCAGTATTTCCAGCAATTGCTCTTCCGCCCTGGTCGCCGTCGCGGCCTCTGAAGATGCCTCTTGTCTTGACCTTACTCTGCTCGCCCCCCTTGTGGTCTCCAACTCCTCCAACACTTCCGTCATCTCGACGGTCAATTCTTGGTTGAACGGAGTGTGTGGCCAGGGGCCGTGCAGCAACTCGTCTCTTCAGGCCATCGTCACCAACATCACCAACGGTTGCGCTGACGAGCTCGGCAGCCTCGGCTTGCCGACAAACACTACTACCGCCGTGACGGTCGTTGAAGAGGCTTATCCTACTGTAAGACAGATTGGATGCCTGAGGAAGTAAGTTTGCACTTCCGATGCACTCGTCCCGCGATCTGAGTTGTCGCACAGCACCACGGCAAACACCCTTTGTACAACGCAACTGCTCACCGACATCCAGTCCGAGACCGGCGTCCCCCTTTCTCTCCAGAACATCCTCGGCTTTATCACGCAGGGCGTATCCGGAACGGGTCTGAACCTTTCCCGGAACATAACCTGCTCCAACTGCTCAAAGGCAGCGTACTCCATTGCTTCCGCGAGTTTCCCTGCACTTGTATCGAACGAGCAGTCCTCCCTTCAGGCCACCTGTGGCGCTAACTTTACTAGTTCGTATTGCGAGCCCCTCTGACATGGTTAATTCTCACGCATTCGAACAGACGGATCGATCCCTGCCGGCATCCAGGAGAGTGCCTCCAATTCGAGCTCAGGCTCAGGCTCAGGTTCGAGCTCGAGCGCAGCCGTCTCCCTCTCCGTCAGCAGCCTCAATATTGGCGCAGCTTTGCTGATCGCCGTTTTCTCCGCTTTCGCCGCCTTGGCATGAGCAATTCGGTTAGGTTTTTGAAATCACGAGATGCTGTGTAACAAAACTTACATTGTATCAACGTTACGGACACATTCGCTATTCTGTGGACTTGTATTGCCCAATGTTAATGGACCTTGCTATGCTATCCGCTATTACGTCAGCCGTGTGCGCATTTGAGGACCGTCAGAGGCGCTGTCCATTCGGACTTGGGCTTCCTCCTGCGAGCTTCAAGCCAGAGGGCCAGTGACCCATTTCTCTTTTCCCTTTCTTTCTCAGCAATGTCGACGACGTCCACGCCACGTTCTGCCCGATTTGATCTGCCCGCCGCCCCAACGCACACGAGCTCGACTGCGACAGATACCACACTCACAGAGTGGACGAACAGAATAAGAGCGATGCAACGCCAGGTCGACGCCGACGATGAGGCCGAGCAACGCCGTCTAGAAGAGGAGATAGTACGAGCCAGGCTCGCACGCGTGCGCAGGAGCAGAACCGGCCAGAGTGGCGACTTTGGCCTGGGCATGCACGGCATCGACTTGTGTATGTGATCCAGTTCCTCTCTCTCTCTCTCTCTCTCTTTTCCATCTCGAGAGGGGGGAACCGTACCTGTCTTTAACGGCCTCGACACCGCAGCTAAGCTCCAGGAGGCCGATCTGGCTACATCTGCTTCCGACAAACCATCAGCGGCGGGCGTCCCGCTCCCGAGGCCTGCAATCAAGCCGCCGTCGGCTGGCGAAAAATCTGCGCCCATATCCCTTGCGGCGTTCATGGGCGGTAATGCAACTGGCCCCCGACTCAGACGACACGAGCCGCAGCCGGACGCAGTCGCTGCGTACGATGGGCGTGTTGATCATGGTCCGATACATCCGGTGTTCGGCCGAGGGGGCGTCGCAATGCCAGGCATGGTCGGACGTGATGTGGCCACCGCTCCGTCCTCACCCTCTCCCCCGGCGTCGACGTCTGTGTCACAAGCCCCTCTTCCGTCTACCCCCGCTCTGCATGCAGTGCCATCCGAAGCGTCTCGTGCACGCACATTAAGCACCTCAAATGTCGCACGCAGGTATGTCGAGAAGATCGAGGAACAAGCCCCCAGTCAATCCTCGTCTCCCAAGCCGTCTGGTCCTATTATCCGCGAGCGTCGTCAAAGCACTCCATATAGTGGTCTTTCAGAGCTCAAAGCCGTCCCTACTCCCTTGTTTCCCCCCCGCCCACTGTCTCACAACCTTGGAGGATCAACTTTTCCCCCAGCCAAAAGCTCAATCCCAGAGTTGCGTTCCAAGACCCCCTCTTCTGTCACAGATATCCGACCAAAGACACCTACCACTTCGGAATCACACTCCAAAGCCCCCGTAGTTGATTCCAGATCAGACACCGCACCCGTCGTCGTCGAGGTGCGCTCGAAGATGCCCTCGACCGACTTTCCCACCAGGTCCCTGGTGGACGAACCACGTGTCAGAGCGCCGGGCACCGATACCACGAGAGCCAAGACTCCTGTCCAATCCAGCCCCACGCGCGCGAGTTTTCCAGGCGCACTTCCGTTGCAGACGCCCCGACACCAACCGTCTTCTCAGTTGCCGTCGACAGCGACTACTATTCCCCCGAAGTCCCCCCGATCCTCCTCCCCGGTTCGCGGCACGCATGCGCCACAGCCGCAAAGAGGTTTTTCTCCCGGCTTCCTGCGCCCGCCTGTCGGTTCTTCTCTAAAGGATCCTACGCCGAGCATCAGCAGGCTCCAGGGTCGCGGATTTGTTCAGAGCATAGTTCAAGCGAGCGATCGAATCAGTGCTGATCCTCGGGGCAGCCCATCTCCCACCCCGAGGCATGCGTTCCCCACCACGTCACCTGCGCCCGTTGCGAGCGCAGGAGAAGTGAGGGAGAAGGGTGCTAGACGTGGTTCCGTACTCGACCGATGGAATCCCATGATGGGTGCCAATGGTGGGGGTACGCCATCACCTCCGCTTGCGTCTCCCAGGACCGCTACTCCCACACGGTCGCACACGGTACATGCAGACGCGAGATCGGGGCAGGGACAGGACGTGCCGGTAGTCAAGACACACGACACGGGACGATCTGTACGGAGCGCAGTCTCCCTCCCCTCGATACCCAAGACGCCATTTAAGAAGTCGGACGAGTTGCCCGCCCAAGAGGGGAAGGATAAGCTTGGATCTTCGAGCACGGTGATAACCTATATCAAACCTACCAAGACGGGCGACGACCCTGTCGTTCCAGACGTCGATGAATTGGGCGTCAAAACGCCTGACAGGGGTGTTCCAGTTGGAGGGGCGGGGACGGGCGGGAGTGGTGTGAGTCACGGGGGTGTGGCTGGGACACCAGGCAAGGCAAAGACACCGAGGGTGTCTGTATCCCCATTGCCTCCGTCGCCTGGCAAACCACTCAGTCATGTGCGTCCTCTTCGGTGACACTGAGCTGAATCGATGGTTGATGGATGACCCCCTCCCCTTCCCTTGCTTCGTTTGTGTTCTTTTCTTATCTTGGCTGAACGTTGGTGCATATACCTCACGTTGATTAATGGTGTACTGCTGCCTCGCTCGTTTTAATGGCATCTTTTCCTTGCTGCGAATAGCCTACAAAGGGCAGGGCGAAGAAGCCACGTAAAGCAAGGTTCGAAGAGGGTGGCGGACCCGAAACGATCGCACATGCCGGTCCTCGCACCGAAGCCGAAGCAGCTGCCAACCAGCCGCCCGCGCCGTCGCCGTCCACAGGTCTTGCTCCAGGTCGGCATCCGCCAGCCGCGCCGCCGAGCGCACTTGCCGCCTTCGGCCCGGGAGATGCCCATACGGCCCCTGTCAGGGTGCACCCGCCCGGAGCTGCAGGGAGCGTCACCGACGAGCCCGTGCTGACCGGATTCAAACCCATCCCGTCGGCCTCGTCGCCGATGATGATGACGACGACGCGCAAGGCGGCTTCGGGCTCCAAGCCGGTCAGTGCAGCCGGGCGCCGGGCGCTCCCTGGTCTGGCAAACCCGGTCGCGGCTGCGGTGATCGACAGGGATGAAAAGCTGGCGTCCAAGGACGGGGTCGACGAGCAACACGCCGTCGTGCCACCACAAGCGTCAACGCGTCACGCGCGCATCCCAAGCACAGGGAACAGGGCCCTGGTGATGGAGGTCGCGCAGGCGATGAACGAGGCGGCCCAGCGACAACGGCACGGAAAGGACAGAAACGAGAATGCGCGAATCACACCTCACTCTGTCCCGGCTGCGCACGAGCTCTTGGGTGCAGGCGTGGGCACCGGCTCGGGCATGGTGGTGGAGAAACGCAAGCCAAGCTATGAGCGGTACTCGGCTGTTGCGATGCCCCCGTTGGCAGAGGAGCGGACCCCGGTGACAACTCCGGCGAGTACCCTGTCGCGAAATGTGGGGCAGGACGCATCGGGCGGAAAGAGCCCTTTGGGTAGCCTGCACGTCAAATTGGCGGGCGCTGCCGGACAATCACTCTCGGCGCCGCCCCCGTCTCCATCGTTGAAAGCGCAATTTGGTGAGGACACACCCTTGTGAATACTCGCGTGGTGCTGGGCTGATGTTGCACAGAGCTTGCCGACCAGTTATTGTCCAAACTGGACGTCACAGCGTTGCTGAGCATGGAGCGGCCAATGGCTGAGTTCGTGCCAAACCCCGACCTGCGCACAGTCTCGGTCGAGGTGTTGTCTATCGTGCACACAAGTGCGGTTCCCGTACAACGTGACACAGACGTCTTTTACGACGCCGAGGTCCTGGTCATCGTACACCGAGCCAAGTCGTGTGAGAGTGGGCTTATAGTCACCAAGGTGTGGTGCTGGAAGGGTAAGAAGTGTCACTTTGAAGACAAGGAGAAGAAGAAGGTTGGCGAGCTCGCAAAGCGGTACGGAACTACAGCGGTTCGTGTTTCAGTTTATCGAAAATATGATGTGACATAGCTGAGGTTTGCGAGTAGGATGTGATTGATCAGCAGCGTGAGCCTTTGGAACTCGTTCACGCCGTTGGAGGGCAACTAGCGATACGTCAGGTGAGGATCAGGATGAGCCGGCTGTCGTTGGCCTGACCACCTTCTAGGGCAGCAGGGCGCACTGGTCCTCTGAAAATACTGCGATGCATGTAGTGAGATCCAGTGATGGCCACATCTTGATTGATGAGATCGATCTTGTTCGTCCTCTTCCTGTGAAACATACCTAAACTCTTGATGATATCCACCACAGAACATCAGAAACCTATGCTCCGGGTATAGCTACTGCATCTCCATCTTGGATAACATCTATGTGTGGCATGGTTGTGGTTCTGTGGCTACAGAACGGACTGCAGCGCTCCTGTATGCACAGAGAATGGCCGCCAAGGGGACATCAGTGAAGGAGTTGATGGAAGGCGAAAACGACGGAGATGAGATGTTCTGGATGGTCGTTGGTGATTCTGACTCGTATGCCAAGGCTGATTATTGGAGATGGAGGTGCACCGTGGTGCCTTCTGAACCTCGCTGTTGGCTTGTGGACGTCACGAACTCGGAGGCTCCGGTGAGCGTCATCTGCTGTATTGCGTCTGTGACTCCTAAACGACGATTGTTCCCAGGTTTGTCCAGTCCCGACCGTATTTGCAGAGACAGTACAGCAGGAGTCGGTGTACATCATTGATTGCTTCTGGGAATTCTTTGTTCTCGTGGGTAAAGATGCTCGAGCGAAACGATCTGATATCGCACTGGCCGTCAACACATCGATGGTGCGGCTATCGTTGGTCGCGTCATTTCCTATGCTCTGCTAATGACCTTGTTGAATCAGGCTATGACGCCGCTCTTGGCGGCAACGAAGCCGTTTTCGCCTACGGTTCACGTGTTGATCCTACCCACGCGATTGCCATTGGACATGCGACACGCGTTTCGCAACCTGGACGAGTTGACGCTGGTAAGATCTTGTCTAGCCTGGTCTCGGGGTGTTGGCTCAAAATTCCTTGCCCCGGAATGGTTAGAATGGTGGATTTATCCCAGACCACATGAACATACTTTCCGTGCCCGAGGCGATCGAGCATGTGAGTAGTGTCTACCCCGGGCCTGGGCGTCACTGAGTGAGACGATACAGCTGGGCACGACTTCATGGGATAGATCTGCACTAAGAGATCATACGATGCTCCCGCTTGGTCTTGATTCGCCACATGTTCCATGATGTGGCCTTCGTTACGATTAGAGCTCGTCAGTTGTTTCACTGCAGGGAGTGGGAGGCATACGTACTGCTGATTACCTAAGCACCACTGGACCCTCGAAAGTTTAAGCTTGCTGTTCCCCGGGACGGAATTCGAATATTTTCTAGCACACGATTTGCGTCCGGGAGGGCCGGAAAGAGGGACAGGCTTTCTTAGCCGACGCCATCACTCTCGTCCTCGTATCGCTCTTGAGGCGACCTGGCTGTCACGGTTCCCCTGGCAGGACCGTACCGCGAGTCTCCACCGTGGAACAGGTGCTAGTTGGTTGGCACGATTCCCGGCAAACAATGTCCCCGACTCAGTCATCGATCGTGGTGGTCAGAGCGTTTGGTAACAGGCTATGTAACGAACACGACCTTGCAGGCCATATGACATCGATCTTCTTCGGCAGTGCGATTGTATCCCGGCGTCTGTCCGGGTAGAAAGGTGAGGATTCCATGGACTTTCTCTATATGATGCGCCTGGTTTCTCGTCTCTCCTCTCGCCATCTCACAGGCAGCGGAATCCATTGACGATGCGATGACCGGGAAATTCCTTCTCCTTCTGGAACGATCTGAGAGATTGCAGAGGCAGGAAAGATGCCATCCATCCACCTGTGATACATCCGCGCCGTCAAGATGAAGTGCAGACTTGATCCTGTCGGATTTTCTGAAGGTGATACTCGTCCATGTCCCGCAGCGCATACACGGTAGTCTGGCATGTCGTGGACCCCAGTAGGATGGATAAGACACCACCATTGATCTGATGGCGAGCAGACATTCGGGGCTGTAGCAGTGTTTCTATCGTTTCACCCGTACAAGTTCTTTAGAGAGTCGCAACGGCCGGACAGCTTTTTTGGGAGGTTACCTTGGAGCTGGCCTTGCCGTCAGCCACACGTCCAGTTTGACTAGCAGCCAGCATGAAGGACACGTCTCGTCCTCATCCCACCCCCGGACGGCCCGCTCCTCACAGAAAGCGCAAGGCATCTGGCCCCGTCTCTCCCGCCTATGCAGCGCGTCGCGGACACGACCCGTCCGAACACCACGACCAGACATCCTCTTCCGACCGAGCGCACAGCCTGCGCCGCCACGAAGCCCGCGCGCGCCCAGGCGCTCCTGCGGACGGACGCCATTTCCTGGGGGGGATCCACAAGGTCCCTCCCGCTCGGAAGCAGCCTAGCGCAGACAGGTCCGCGCGCAATAAGTCACACGTAATAACGAGCCCACATCCGGACGCGCCAGTCCCGCCCCTTCGCCTCCCCCTCACGTCTGTGCAGGCGCATGCGTTCGTTGGTCAACAAAGGGCCGAGTCCCCGCCACCCGGCTCGGTGACCGCGTTTCTGCGCAGCATCGAGCTCCCAGATAAGCCCCCCAGCGGACCTCCGCTCCATGCATCCCTGTCGCACAATGGTCCCCCTTCTCTCCGCCTCCCGCCGTTATCTACAGATAGCTACACGTGTATGAACGGAAACGATCACCAAGTCAGTCTCGCGTACAAGGGCTATCCTTTCACGTACGATCTCTCCGCCCTTCCTGACGATCCAAAGGGCACGATTGCGTTGCTTACGATAACTGAGAGCGATCCCGGGGCATTTCTCTTGGTCGGTGCTCGCTATCGGTGCACGGGCCGCTCCAGGGCCGCATGTGCCGTCATTAGATCTCTGCTCGACAGCCTGGACAGGTCGGGGTCCGAGAAAGAAAAGGATGATGGTACGCCTCACGCATATTTGAAAACCTTTTTTTTTTGGTTCGAAGATCCGTTCGCAGCACCGCCCATCACCGCCCTGTCGGACACATCCACGGAGACGTTGCCCTCTTTAGGCACGCCCACATATCCTAAGCTGACAACAACGTCCGCGTTCATGGGCGCAGCGATACGACCGGCCTTGCTGCTCCTGGCAGCATGCGAGCTGGACATCAGCCGAGAGCGTCCTGATGATCCGGAGAGCGCTGAGCATGCGTCTACGGCGCACGAGCTCTTTCGCGCCGTCTACGGGATCACAAGCGACGCCGTCGTCACCGGCACGACACACCCCAAGCCCAACAATGAGCTCGGCCTCGAGTTCTCGAGCAATAGAAGCTGCCTGTCCGTCTTGTCGTCCGAGGTGGGGCCCCCGACGCGCGTCAGGGACTTGGAAAGGGAGCTGATCGCAGCGTATGGTGCACAAAAGACGTTGCAGGACAAGTTGTTGGCATCCAATGGTCGTCTGGCGCACGCGGAGGACAAGGCGCGTGCGCTGGAGCTGGACGCTCGGGAGATGCTGATGCAGCTAGGTGCATCGCGGGACGAAAATCGCAAGCTGCGTCAACGACTGGCCGAGTCTGAACAGAGGGCGAGAGAATTGGCCCAATGTGCACCGAGTGCCGAGAGCCGAGTCTGGGGAAAGCTCAAGGATTTGTTGTTTGATAATCTGGGCGGTATGCATGGTGAGTGAACACCGTCGTGGTGGTCGTCTTTCTCTCGATTTCTGCATTGGCACTCCTTTCTTCATGTTCGGCATTCGTCTTCTAGCTGTCCCTCATATTGTATTCCCGGCATTCGCATGATCCCCTGTACCAGTACCGCAAGTTCTCGGCATGGACCCAGCACTGCCATACCTTAAAATTGTTCACATGATGCACATATTTCTACGTTATCCTCGCAGATGTAGCACGTTCTATTTGTCGTTTTTCGGTACCCTGCCATCGACGGGTCATCGACCTGCAACTTTGGGCGGATTCGTCCGAATTAACATCGTCATAGTGGTACAGTCCCGAGCTCGGAGTTTTCTCGAGCCAAACGGCATGCTTCTGGACCTACATTTGCATCTACGCGAAGATATTTGATAAGGTGAATAAGGTAAAGCGTCCTCGGCAAGGTTTCTCGTTCATGAGTTGAACTGCGGACGAGATCAGACTTGCTCGGCGTCACAAGGCAGGTGAGCTCACAGCAGTCAAGTAAGACTCTGCGACCGTGCGCGCCCGAGCGTTGAGGCTAAGCTTCATCTCGCTTATCTCTCTGTCCACTTCTTCCATAAACCTGGATTTGGGGGGTAGACGTCCCACCGGCATGCAACACGCTTGCCCAGTCACTTACTGGATGATGAAATCGACGACCTTGTGCTTGAGCATCGTTTCCGAGTGAACATTGGTGATCAAGAACGAAATGTCGTAGCCCTTGAATATGCCCGCGTCAGTGTTCCATTGATCTCGCCACGTCGATCGTTGACCCTACCGGGACGGGTTTCCTGCGCAGCACGACGAAGCTCTCCGCGCGCTGCATCATGAAACGCGTGAATTTGTGGCAGAGGATGCGCTCGATCTCGTCCGCTTGCTTGATCTTGATGCTCATCCGTATCGAGTTGACAGAGGGCTCGATCAGCACGCGCTCGTTTTCGTTGCGCGATATCGTGAGGGAGTTGAGGAGGACTTCCTTTGATCCGCTGTTCAACGCGCGATGAGCGAGAGGATCGTCCGGCAGGGGTGGGGGCGTACGCACCGCACCTCGACCTCGGGCTTGTTGTGTCGTTCGACGACCTTGGACGACGAGATCGGTGTCAACGATGGACGCGAGGGGGACCGAGACAGACCTGGGACGAAAAGTTTTCGAGCGTGAGGGCGGCCGTGAGCGAGGATCTGACCGCGGCGAGGTAGGGCCTGAGTACGTTGGACTGTCCGCACCCGTCAGTTGCGCTCGCCTCGAGCGGGCGCCGACACTGACCATCGCTGGCGACTGCGTTCAGTGCTGCTGCGGAGTTCCAAATCCTGCCCTCCCCGTCTCGACCTGTCCTCTGTTTTTTTTTTTTTTTTTCGAGTGACAGTCCCTCGTCATGGCCGTCGCTATCGCGCCTTGGTACGCGTCCGTGCGCACGTCCGCGAGAGCCGCTGACGGGTTCGTGTAGGAGCATCGTGTTGACCCCTGGCAAGCCAGAGGCCTTCGTCCCCCAGGGCGACCTTCAGGTAAAAAACGCAGCCCTCCCTGACGAGCTGCAGGACGACGCTGCGCGGACGTCCGTCAAGCTCACCTACAAGAGCCTCGCCTCGCTTGACGAAGACGAGGACGAGGAGGACGAGGAGGAGCTCCCCGAGGGTGTCGCCGTGACCACCGTCCTCTGCTCGCTCACCCCCGGCAAAGTGCGCGTCCTTTTGCCCGTCCATGACACACGAGGACGCGTTTGACGTGCGTCTCAGATCGAGCAGGCCGCATGTGAAATCATCCTGGAGCAGGACACTGAGTACATTCTCGAGGCCGTTGGAAAAAAGTGAACGCGTCGCCGTCGTCCGCATGCGTGTTGACTGACGTGCTCCTTTGGCAGTACGATTCACTTGTATGGCAACTACATCGGTAGGGCGGAATGTGTCTATGGTTCACATTCTTATTCACCCTGCCCTACCAGACCAGACGCCCGTTGACCAGCCCCCCTTGGGATCGGATGTGGACTCGGACGAAGAGGATGCGTACGATTTGGATGAAGTCAGCTCGGACGTGGAAGTTCCACTGGTCCCCCATGAAGCCGACCTAGAGCACGAGGACGAGGACGCTGAGTAATAATTTGGGTCCTCAAGACGGGCCCGACGAGCTGACAAATTTATTTCCTTAGCCGTTTCGAAGAATTACAGGACGAGCAGGAATCCCCCCAAAGCCTCAAGCGTCCCCGCGAGGATGCCATGGATACCGATGAACACGATGAAAAGTTGTCAAAGTCTCAAAAGAAAAAGCTGAAGAAACTCAAGGCTGCCGACGGTAAGCCTGTCGCCGCTCCTGAGCTAGAGCAGAAAGTGGAAAAGGTGGAAAAGAAGGAGAAAAAAGATCAGGCAGGAAAGAAGGAGAAGAAGGAGAAGAAGGAAAAGTCGGAGCAGAAGGATGGTGAGAAGAAGAAAAAGGAAGGCAAGGGAGACGGCAAAAAGAAGGAAAAGGAAGACACGTCCGCACTGCGTACTGTTGAAGGAGGTGTCCAGGTCCGGGACGCCACGGTCGGGACTGGCAAGACGGCAAAGAAGGGCGACAGGCTTCAGATACGTTACATTGGAAACCTCCCGGACGGCACAGTCTTTGACAAGAACGTGAAAGGAAAGCCTGTAGGTTCGCCTTGTCGTGTGCTTGGAGTTACTTTAAACTGTATCTCCAGTTCACTTTCACGCTTGGCCAGGGTGATGTCATCAAAGGTAGGCCAAACTGCGCTGTGTGAGGCGTAGTGCGCTTACTGTGGGGTCCAGGCTGGGACGTTGGTGTCGCAGGGATGCAGGCCGGAGGAGAGCGTGAGATTGTCATCCCGCCATCAATGGGCTACGGCAACAAGAAGATGTCCGACATCCCGGCTAACTCTACGTTGAGGTTTGGTGCGTCGCGACCGAATTGATCGCATGTCGGACCATGACTGATGATGGCCTCCGTTATCAGAGGTGAAACTTTTAGCAATCAAGTAAATAAACGAGAACGCGTGTTTTCTCGGTCTTCGGGTAGGGTGAAAAAGAAGCCCCAGTGGGTGTCGTCAACACATGGACGGTAGCCCGTCGTAGTCACATATCTCATCCTGCTATATCAAATTTGACATATGTGCGCCGTTTTGTTATGCGTCCCACTTTTGGACCCTGCGGCATCCCGTGGTCATTTGGTGTGCGCTGGCCGCGCGGAGCACTGCATGTTGACCCGAGGACCCTGACTGGGGCTACAGCCTTTCGATCTGCGTATACACCAGGCAGACGACACGACGGAGGGCTAGATGGACGGGCGAAGCAGTGCCAGATCCATCAGCCGTTCCCTCGACCAGCACACACGTTCACCGACGGCCGACTCTACCCCACACGAAACAAAAAGAACCCAAGGGGGATTGGGGGGAGGGGGGGGGCCTTTCAAGACCGCAACTGCGAGCGAGAAGGGGAACGTTCATGAACGGTGGGGCGCAATCACACGGAACGACATCCCGAGTTGGTTCTCAGGTGGCAGTCCCGAAACCATAAAATACGACATAAAATAGAATATTCGACAGCGACTATCACGTTGTGCCCAACGTGTTTTTCTTTTTTTCCCTTTCCCTCGTTTATCCCTCGGATGCCCTCCTCCCGGATACGTAGGTGGGACAGGACCCTTGGGAAAAGAGGAGAAAGGGGGGGGTGGCAACACAAGAAAATAAATGGGGAAAGGCCTATTTCACCAGCATCTACGACAACGTTTGTTCATCTAGTGGCGCTAGTGAAGGAATGGGAAAAAAAAGGGGGGGGAGGGCAAAGAGTCAGCTCGGTACCCGCACGTTCAAAGTACGGAGCTTGGCTCGGTCGTTCTTCCGTTGCGTAATGCTCCCGTTGGGGTTGGGTTTGGGGGAGAGGGAAGGGGTGGTTTCGTTCCCCCCCCCCTTCTCCCTTCCAGTGCTGTCGTCCCTTCTCTGGCTATTTCCACCGAGCACGTGTCAGGGAGAGACGCCGTCTGACGACGTCCGTGAGGTTTGGGGGCACAACACGGTTGCGGTCTTCGGTGTGAGGATGAACGTAACGGGCAGTTAATAATCGTCTCTGGCGAACTAGGGATCAACGCCCGTCACCGTTTTGTGGCGCCACCCGAGATGGCCAGTAAATCTGCCGAAAAACATGCGTTGGCTGTGTCTGAGCGGGCGGGGAGGGGAAGAAGGGAGGAGGGAGGGGGGGCTACTAGTTCATGACCGACTGGCGAAGCGACGTGCAAATGAGCGCGAGTGGGCCATGAATGAAAAAGAAAAAAAAAAGGACAGCGCCCCAGAACGGTACTTGACGTGTTCGATCGACCTAGAGACATTACCGGCTCTCTGTGCGCGTCTCCTAGAGTATGAGCCGAGACGTTGCGTCAAGCTAAATCAGGATAGTACGTCGGGTAAAACCCATTCCACAATCTCAGTGAACAATGATGTGTGTGGCAGACAGAAGCGACACCGCAAAACCTGCAGGGAGTGCCCCCCACCTGACTATAGTTCATCGTGCGGACGTCGCGCTTGGACTAATCCGGAAAGCGGTTTGCTGCGTGAAAAAAGGGTGGCAGGTTTGCGGTGAAAGAGAAAAAGCAGTATGTTCACCGCGTGACGCATGTTGCGGTGGACACGTATCTCGACCTGCGAATATGGCAAGGAGGTGGCCTGTAAAAGAAAGGGTGTAGGCGTTGATTGATGAGTGGATGCGGACAACAATAGTCGTGCGGATTTCCGGAGCGGAGAACCGCCCAGCCTAGCGGTGCTGCTCGGCCGAATCATGTCAGAAAAATGACGATATTACAGACGCAATGATCGCACCGCAAGCTGTCGTATAGCTCAGATGGCGGCCTGTCGTGACAATCACCATACAAGTCACTGGTCGAGAGCGGGCCACTTTGGTCATTCTATTGTTCGACTGGTATCATGGCAGCAGGGAGTGACTTGAATACGTAGCTGTCAGAGCTTGGCAGGCCATCGGCTCCTCGCGTCGAGTATCACTATCATACAGATCATCATCAATCAAAGAGAGTGATGCACGAGGTCATTCGCCGCCGCAGTACTGAGATGTCTCGTGAATCAGATGACCGAGCAGATTAAGACGGAGACTCACTCGTCGATCGAGAGCGATGGACGCAGAAAAAAAGTTTCTGAGCGAAACTGGGTCATGCTCCGCCCACTTGTCGGAACTGACTTCATCTCACCTGATCGAAAGGAATAACATTGACCTTGAAGCGGAGTAGATGGGCGCGATAAGGAAATAAAAAGTGAAATTTCTCTAATGTGGACAGGTGGCGCCTTTCGGAGAAAAGAGAAAACCAACCACCGACGTATGAAAGTCCGAAATACATCTGAAAAACTCAGATAGAGGGGGGAATCACGGCGTGAGGTAGTGTAAGGGGCTGCGTTTGACGGCCTGAGACGATAAATGAGCCGCACATTTCAAGACGATGCAGCTCGCGCAACACTTTCCCAAAAACCCGCACTGGTCATATGATGGTATAGTCCGCATTCACGGACCGCACATCACATCTAAGAAATAAAAATTTTCCGGGAATGAAATTGCGATCCAGCTGGTCCCTCAATATAGTCAAAACACGAAATAATGCGTTTGCCGAACACCTCACCGGTAGAACGGATGGACTGCCATCCTGATCACGATGGCGGCTGATAAACACCCACTGACAGCCCTTCAGGACATCCTCATGGCGCCAAGGACCACCATGTGAGACCAGGATCGCAGGCAAACGGACACGAGTACACCGGCCCCACAACTATAAAATTCCACAGGATGGTCAGCATCAGCAACTAAAATCCTCTGGATCCCGAATCTCCACCTCCCCCGGCTTCACCAGACGTTTTGGGAGACTAGTCGACGAGCTCGCTCGATATGACTGGTCCTCATGGTCATTAGCCCCCTGCCAGGAGCGCACCTTTGTCGTTGTCTGCGCAGCTGGGCTATGGGGAACGGACGCCACACAAATGTGAGCTGGCGTGGACGTTGCGGTCTTTGGGGTGCGTGCACATGCCCCTGCATGGTCGGAGGCACTTTCTTCCCATTGTACTGCAGGCAGACGCCACTGTTTCCTGGCCGAAGTCCCAGTACATACCATGGGAATGGAAGAAGCCTCGGACCATGTGTGGTGGGTGCTAGCATTGCGAGACCAGCGTCCTTGGACGAACGTATGGTGTCAGTGAACTTTTTTTTCTGTCCCTACTGAAACGAAAGATACTCGCCTAAATGTCCCTCATTCCTCGAGGCATTGGCCCGAAGGGCTACTTGAGGACATTGCCCTGCGATCCTGCGAAATCGGCTAACCGCCCTCAGGCCGTGCGATGCCAATAGATGTGCCACCGAAGCACAAGAAGGAGTTCAGGCTCTATTCGTCGCCCACCTACCCACGGAGAAACTACGGATCCATCGAAGCGTGGTTTCGGAGGAGGCTCTGACCGTCGAAGCGGTAAATTTGCGCTTCCACTGGCAGTGACCCAATCACTTGATCCTTATTAGGTTCGGGCAATCTTCGGCAAACTGGCCACGCAAGAGGCCCTTGTGCTCTGCCAAATAAAATCTCCCGTTCGTCTTGGCCCCGTTTGTGTGTCTACGAGGGCTGAACCGCGACCCGAAGAACCAGGCGGGTCGATCAAGGCGATCCATGTGCATCCGACCGGTGGTGGAGTGCGAGGGTGGCTGCCACTGTCAATGGCCAGCTGCCACTGGGCGGCCTGCGTCGGAGGCGGGAATTCAACTCGCCCGTCATTTTCAGCTGCTGGCGAGCACCGCTCCCATGTCGCCTCAACGACACCGTCGAAACTGGATGGTACTGGCTGCCAGTGCTGCTGCGGCGGCGGCGGCGGCGGCGACCATTTTGGACATCTTTATCTCCGAGCTTTTAACTGCTCGAGGCCCTGCCCCGGGCGCTCCAGGATCTGTTCCTTTCCCTGATACCGTCGGTTTCCATACGCTCTAGCCTAGGCGGTTCGCGATGTGTATCACCGGTCGCGTACAGTCTTGTCACCTAACTTGGTCCTCCCAATCACGAGTCGCAACAGTGTCAATGCTCGACCGGTCTGACTTCTCCACTTGCTACGCCCAACCCAACGTCAGGGGAGGGGGAAAAAAGAGGCCCACAACGGTAGGTGCCCCCGTGGTTCCAGAACGCCTGAAGAATGTGATCAAATGGTAGATCGGGTCATGACCGCTATGAAACGTTTGGAACAAAAAGCACTGCCGTGGGCAACGTTCGAGACCTTTTCTCCGCTGGCGACGCACTCGACGCCGGGCCTGGGCAGCCGGCTGCGGAGGGTCATTCCCTTTTCGCTACCAGCCCCCCCAAGTTCGCGCTGCTGGTATCGGCGATACCCTCACGGATCATATGTATTCCGACCAGACGTCCGTTCGACCCATCCTAGTCCGTCCTCGATTTAGAAGAGGGCCGCCTTCTCAACTCCGCGAGCGCCGCCCGCCCAGTGAGAACAGGGACCGAGTCCGCCTTCGCGGAAGCGGAGTCGAACACCACTCTTCCCTCGGCTCTCCCAACTCGAACAACATGGGCCAGCTGGGTTTCGGAACCTAGAAGGCGCAAGTCGCTGGCTGTGGCTAGAAGAGATCGCCTGCTCTAGCAGGACAGTTGACGGTGCATGCTCGACTACTGGGTTTCCTTCCTTTGGATTGTCCATTTATAGCCGGAACTCTTTCACGCTTGACGTGTGCGTCGGATCGTGAAAATGGCTGGGATTCGTGTCTGCAGATCGCTCTGGGTCTTTCCTGACGGTCACCAGACAATGTTTCAAGGGGGCCGCTGATCCATTTTATTCAGTTTTTGGTATGTGAATCAAACATGTACACTATTAAGCAGGTGCGACGAGCAAGCCGGGTCTCCATATCCATGAATGCCCTACGCCCAGTGGCCAGGTATCACAGGGTGTGAAGAGGAAAGACCACCGTCGACAGCAATGTTCTGCCCATTGACATAACTGGACTCGTCTTCAAGGCACGGAAAATCAGTCTTGAGTGGATCACCTGCCAGCAGCCCTCACCTGATGCTAAAAACAACGCCATCTGCGCGATTTCTAAGCCACGCTGTCAGCATCGTAGAGGCGCTTTGCTTCAGGTCCGAACGTACCTTGCGAGACGCCATATCGGCCCAATGGATTCAATTGACCAAGCTTCCCTGCGTTGCCTCGTTCACGCGCGGCGTCAAACATGCCCTTTGTCATGTCTGTCTCGATCAAGCCAGGGCAGATCGAGTTTACGCGAACGTCAGTCTTTTGTAGTTGGTACACACTCGTTTTGGCGATCGAGTTAACGCTGTGGTATGGTCGAGATCGTCGTGCGAGCGGAGAAATGAAGGGACCTCACGCAGCTTTGCTTGCACTGTCTGAAATGTTGTTTAAACCATGGTTGTGATACGAAATAGAGACTCACAGTCTATGGATCCGGCCCCTGAGCGCAATCCAGCAACTATAAGGCGTTCAGGCACGGGGCGATCGAGAAGGGGACGGAACAAACCCGAGGCGGTCAATATAATGCTGCCACCACTCAACGTCTTGCTAGTTTGAGGATTAGTGTGCAACATTGCTTGCGAGGCGTGTTTGACCGCCAAGAAGCAGCTGCGGACAGACGTCGGTCAAAGTGGAGAGTGGCTCCCGTGCGTGAGTCAGCTTACGAAAGTGCGTTGATCCGTATGGTTTCCATGAACCGCTCGGGGGTCGTGTCTTGCAGCCCCACAATTGGCGAGACCCCAGCCTGATACAGTACAGCGTCAAAGGTGGACGCCTCACGGGGGGTAAAGAACGGACGTTGGCAAAGTAGACATCTAGCCGGCCCTCTTCATCGATCGCTTGTTTGCACACCGCAGCTACCGCAGCATCATCCGCAGCGTCAGCATGGATGGTTGTGACCTGCAAAGCTCCATGAGCTGATGAAATTGTGATTCCACCTCGCATCCACATTGACCTTTACGTCCGGATACGAGTGTTCAATAGTCGTTTTAAGGTCCGGTAGGTTATCTGCGGAGAAGTCAAGCAAATAAAGGTGGCGTGCACCTATGACAAACGCGCCGGTCATGAGCACAGCTCGGAACATGGCAGGGGATCAGGATCTGGACCTTGATGCGCAAAGAGGAGGGCAGAAGCACGCCTGAATGACACAAACACGCGAATGCGAAACGGACCTGAGTAAAGGAGCAAAGCACTGACAACGGTGGACATTACCCGATTCCATGCAACGAGCTCACGCCGGTGATGATGCAGACCTTGCCACCGAGCCGCTGCCCGCGAGGTGCATTCTCAAGGTGCGACTGGATATGCTCGACGCGGGCGAGCGTTCTCTGATAGTGCTCCGCTGCGGTGGGCCTGGGGACCTTGATGAGATGGGGGTTCGTTTTCGTCATCCTTTCAGAGGGTCTTGAGTGGCTTTGCGTTCGGGTCGGCTGAGTTTCAGCCACGCTGGTTGTCCTGAACGTCGACCCATCACAGATTTAGGCATTTGCCGGGCGACGACCCACCTCCAAGGCGCCCTCGGACGACCGCGCGTAATATGGCAACAATGCGTTAATCGATCAAGAGGTCGCGTGGGGGGGACTCGAGACCAGGGCGACTAATGACAGGAAACGCGAGAACCCACTCGCCTCGGTACGCTTGTGCGTCTATCGGACACGAACCCTTTGGTTTTTCAAAATCTGGATCCCACCGACGCCGAAAACATGGACGGCAGTGCTGATAGACGACCCACTTCGCGCCCTTTTCCAAGGTGTGGCTCATTCGGTGGCCGTCTGCTGCACCCGGGAGCATGTGCTTACCCGGCATTCACGTGTACACCTCCCTGAACTCGATGGTCATATCGCCCGCATGCCAAGTTTCATCACCGAGATGAAGGCGAGGTGGATTCGTCGGTATCCACGAGATACGATCACAGGGTATGGACGTGTTTGCAGTGACAAGAATAAATACACTACAAGTCCTCGCTTCCGGAAGCACCACAGACTTGAAAGACAAGATTTAGGAAAAGGGAAAGGAGAACACTGCAGACCAAGCTGTATTTTATCGAGAAAAGACGTCTAGGGCCTGGAGGCGGATGTATTGTATTGGTAGCCATTGCTTCCTGGATACACAGGGCCACCATGCATCTCTGGCCTGCCATAGGCAGATTCAAAGTACTGCTGAGGGTAATTCTGTATGGTGCAGCCCGGACAAGGATCATAGGAGTCCTGGTGCATAGCCGGGACATAGACCTGATTCTCGCACGGACATATTGTCATAGACTGAACCGGGTGCAGGTAGCTGATGCCCGAGGCATCAAACTCAGCACCGGAAGGCGAGTGATCCGATGAGGCGGGGGAAGATGATGTGTGCGAGGCAGGCGAGTCGCGCGCCTCAGACGACAGAACAGTGCCTGTGCCGTTCGTGTCCGCGGACGGCGTGGTGGAATAAGGCGGCATGTATTGGGAAGGATGTTCCGTGGGGGCACGAAGCGATCCCTGTGCATTGCATCCGTCATAAAACAACGGGGCACGGACTTCGTGATCGCCAAGAGGGGCCGACGGCTGCTCATTGTACGGCGAGGCCTCTGGGCCGGATGGCCTGGGCGGGGGCCCTCCAGAGGGAACGTGGTTGTGCCTTGGATGAAAGGACAAGACCGGCGTCGTGGGAGGGTTGGACTTGCGCTTCTTCTGAGGCTGAGCTGGCGGCCTCCTTTCTCTACCACGATCCAGCGGTTCGCGGGTCAGCAAGGGCCTCTATCGTAGAGCAGGTCAGAGCAAGAACCAAGTACTGATGAGCGCACCCACCGCCGCCGATTCTCTACGACGAGTGGGGGGATCGTGTGCCGGGGTGCGCGACATGATCCTCGGAGGAGACAAACGCGGTGGAGGCTATCGTTCTGCGACGCTGGGGAGAATGTTACTTCTCGTTTGCTTGGCTGGGAGACGGATTACTGGCAGCGATATATACGAGCCGGACCGGGGGTTTTTTTCTTTCGGAATCCATTGCGAGACACGTTCGATGGGTAGAAACGCGTCTGCCTGGCGCCGTAGCTGTGGGGATACCGATAGGTCATCAGTCATGATGGAGGCGAGTGTCTTAGGTCAAGGTCGAGGTGATGGTTCATATCCAAACTTTGCCGATTTAGCACTCCGCCTGGGCCACAAGATCTGGCTTTCAGACCGACCACCACGTCGCGCTGGAACGCTGCAATCGCTAACCATGTCGTCCAGCATAGAATTGATCAATCCAAAGGCCGAAAGCGTCCGTCGCGCTGCGGCGCTGCAGGTAATTTCATCTCCTTCCCTGTTCCTCCTCGTCCGCATCCCTCCCACCAGGTCAACACAACAGGTGCGATGGGCCTCGCAAATGTGGTGAAGGGTAATCTCGGTAAGCGTCGCGCACCCGTCTCGCCTTTTCCTTCCGCGATCGAATCTCCTGCTGCAGGTCCGAGAGGGACACTCAAGATGCTCGTGGATGGTGCCGGCCAGATCAAGATGACCAAGGACGGCAAAGTGTTACTCTCTGAAATGCAAATACAGAATCCGACAGCCGCAATGATCGCTCGTACTGCTGTCGCACAGGACGACCAGGTCGGCGATGGCACCACCTCCGTCGTCCTCCTCGTAGGGGAGCTGCTTAAACAAGCTGATCGCTACATCTCGGAGGGCGTGCACCCGACCGTTATAGGCGAGGGTTTTGATCTCGCGAAGAAAGAGGCTTTAGCCGTCTGTATCCGATGCTAGTCCCACTTCCGCCTACTGCTGACGCAACGTGCAGTTTCTAGACACGTTCAGGCAGCCGTCGAAGTTGGATCGGCCTACCTTGATTAATGTCGCATACACCTCGCTTGCAACCAAGCTGCATGCCTCGCTAGCCAAGCAGCTCGCAGCTGACGTCGTAGATGCCGTGCTCACCATCAGGCCACCGCCGCCCCCCAAAGGCACGTATTTCATCTCAGAAATCAGGGTCACTGACACTCCACGCTAAAAGTTTACTGCAGGAGCCAAAGATCAGTGGAGAGACCCTATTGATCTTCACATGGTTGAAGTTATGAAAATGCAGCACCGTACAGCGTCCGAGACACAGCTTGTGCGTGGTTTGGTCATGGATCACGGCGCAAGACATCCAGATATGCCCAAACGCGTCGAAAACGCCTACATTTTGACGCTGAATGTCAGCCTCGAATACGAGAAGACGTACGTCGGCCTACACTACTCCCTCCAACGGTCTGTTCACGAAACCGTAGGGAAGTTAATTCTGGATTCTTCTACTCGTCTGCAGAACAGCGGGAGAAACTCGTCGAGTCCGAGCGACGTTTCGTAGACGCCAAAGTCAAAAAAATCGTCGAGCTGAAAAGCCTCGTCTGTGACCAAGCCGTCGGCGGCAACGAGAAGCCGAAAAACTTCGTTGTGATCAACCAAAAGGGAATCGACCCTCTCAGTCTCGATATTCTCGCGAAAAATGGCATTCTTGCCCTGCGGCGTGCCAAGCGACGCAACATGGAGCGGTGGGCTTCCGACGTTGGGACGTAATTTGATGGTCATTGATCACGAAAACTTGTTTATCACAGGCTGCAACTCATTTGTGGAGGCATAGCCCAAAACTCCGTTGATGACCTCACATCGGACATTCTCGGCTGGGCTGGTCTCGTCTATGAGCACACGCTCGGAGAGGAAAAGTTCACGTTCCTCGAGGACGTCAAAGATCCCAAGAGTGTCACACTTTTGATAAAGGGCCCCAACGCGCACACGATCCAGCAAGTTCAGGATGCGCTTCGCGACGGACTTCGTGCAGTCAAGAACGCGATCGAAGACGAAGCCTTGATCCCAGGCGCTGGTGCGTTTGAGGTCGCGTGTGCCGCCCATCTCAGTGGACCCGTCAAACGGGCTGCCAGAGGAAGGGTCAAGATGGGCGTACAGGCCTTTGCAGACGCTCTGTTGATCATCCCAAAGACCCTCGCGCAGAATGGCGGATTTGACGTGCAGGACGTTGTCGTGGCCTTGCAGGTGCGTGCCTTGCATTCGGAATTATGGCAGCGTGATCGATCTGTCCCCTGAAATTACTCGCTTCTCGTGTTTTGCCCACACAACGTAGGACGAGCAATCGGAAGGCAACGTCGTTGGCGTCGACCTACAGTCTGGCGAGCCGTTCGATCCTACGGTCGAGGGTATTTGGGACAATTATAGAGTGAAACGGCAAATGCTGAATTCCTGGTGCGTCCAGCCAAGCCACTCCGTCAACGCGTGTTGTGCTCATATCAGGTGCGCAGTTCCGTCATCGCCGTCAACTTGTTGTCCACAGACGAAATCCTGCGGGCTGGACGGAGCTCCCTCAAGCCGGATGGGCAGTCGTGATAGATAAGGGTCTCGTGTACAGTTATCGTCTCTTTCTAATGGTAAATTCGACAACTTCCCAAAACCGCATTCGTGACTATGAACAATTAACGACTATACTGTTCCTATGGTACCTAAACAAAGAACAAAAGAAACAAAGCATAAATTATTACAATAATGTGGTCTCGAGTTTGCCAAACGAGCGGAACAGGGAGAATAATTTACACCACAGGCTGCCTGAACGACACCGCCAAAGTCAGTCGGAAAGTATATCTGAGGCGGAATCCCACCCGGCATGGACAAGATGTGTCGGCGAAGCCAACTCATCGCCACGGAAGGAAGCCGACTTCTTCAGGTAATAAGACATGGGTGTCGCCTGAGCATTCTTCCACGGCACGACTGACGGGAGTTCTGTGGTGTATGTAACGCGGAGATGAGAAAGGGGGTCTTCATTTGCGGGCCCTTCATGGCTCTCTGGGGTTTCTGCAAGGAGCCCTTCCACAACACGGTCGTCGTCGGAGTTTGTACCTTCAAATGACTGCTCAGCAAGCAACATCGTGCGAGGTTTCAAAAGATAGTCCGAGAAGTCCTCTACCTGCGGGGGTGATCAGTGCTATGAATATGAAAAAACAAGGACACCATACGTACGGCCTCAGTTGCTGCTTCTGGCATCGCTTGGGCAGCAACATTCGCTATTGTGGACTTCTGCGGTGATACCGATCTGCCAGCAAGTGTTGTCCGTGTGCTCAGCGTGGACGGTATCTCAGATTGCGAGGCGGCCAGAGACAAATTATTTTCGTCAGGATGCAGAGACCACGGTCGAAGTCTCTGGCTCCGGCGAGTTCCGGTCCCTGGTTCCAACGGTGACTTGGTGGTCGAAGACCATCGTCGCCTGGCGAAATTAATGGGGGACGGTTTGAATGTCAAGATAGTGGAGATGTTGTGTGCAGAACGGCGTGGCGTGGGCGGACGTGGAGCAAGATCTTCAAATCTATTGTCCATGCTAGCCTTACCGCAGAACGGAAATTGGTCTGGACTTGGAATCGGTAGTGGGGTGCGATCTTGAGGAGTGACAGGACCGTTACTCTCGCTTTCTATGGTAGGGAGGGATCCCTCAGTGTCTTCCTCATCAGGGGAAGAGTCTTCAGGAGGAAGAGGAGCCCAGACCCTGCGGGCGAAATTCGTGGGGTTAGGTCGACATATGAGACTAGCGTTCAAGCCTTTAAACCTTAATGAAGAGGAACCGCTGGGATTGTGCGGAACCGGATCTTCATCTCCGTCGCCTGGGCGCGGACTGCTGCGCTGTTTCTTACTCGGACGCGGTGATTCGTCAGGAGTGATAGCGCGCCCACGTTTCCCGCTAGCAAGAACAGAAAGTTCCTCAGCCTCGTCCTTGTTTTCAAGCACTTGCTTATCCCCAAGCCAACGTTCTACCTTTGCCCTTTGCAAGACCCGCACCCGCGGTGAACCACTTCGCAGGATAGCAAACCTCTTCCTTTCGGATCTACCATAAGTGATCGCTTTTTTGCCGAAACGGCCATTCGAGTCCCTGGGCTGTAACTTGACGGCCAGCGACTTAGGCTTGAGGTGTCCTCGTGAGGTCGATGGACTGACAGGTTCGTTCCTCGTTTTCACGTTCACCGGGGAAGAGACACGAGGTCGAACGGGCTTAGGTTGCGAAGAGGCATGCAACTTGGCGTGTGGCGGTGCACGAATTGGTCCGATAGGGGACGCTTTACGAGGTCTGCCCCGTTTGCGTTTAGGAATCTCCTCAACCATGGGATGTTTGCGGGGACGGCCTCTCTTCCTCTTTGGGACCATCAGAAGTTCCTTCGCTTTGTCCGACATCTCTACAACCGATCCCTGTTCGGTCTTTCTCTTTTTCGCTGACCGCTCTTCACCGACGGCAGCATGCTTGGACTCCACGGCAGGAATGTTCTTCTGTGCAGGCCGTCTGGAAGACGAATCGCCATCATCACGAAGAGCGGCGGTTATGACCTGACTTGCCAAACGAGCAGGCCACTGTTGAGAGTAAATTGCAAAATGGCGCATGCATCTAGTACAGAGATGATATGAGATAGTTTGTCGGATAAAAAGGAAACTCTACATACCGAGGACACTCTTGCGGCTCCTTGCGTTTCTTGCCTCGCCGCGGCGTCGTGTCAATATTAAGACCCCAAACTATTTGATTGTCGACGGAAATCATTGGCAGGACGTTGTGACATGTCACACAGATAGGTAACGGTTGTCCATCTGGCCCCACGAGTGCAATCTCGTTGGCAATACCGAAGGATTCGTTCCTATCAACGTGCGACGAGGGACGCGTGCGCAGAGCCCGTGCTTCAGGCTCCTCTTTGATTGATATTCTATCCTTCTCTTTATTATTAAGAGGAGTGGATAGCCTGCTTGCGCTTTGTCGGGCATATCGAGAGGGCGGTTGCGCGTCGGCTGGCGCAGGCGTGAGGGACTTCGTGGAGAGCTCGGGCGTAGCGGCAACAGAACCTTTCTGCCGTCCTCTTGCAATCTTAAACAGAGTCGTCGATCCATCAACCGGCTCAGAGCGACGGCTAATAGGAGGGACAGAACTGTTACAGCAAAAATAAACGTGTCAGATTACGGTTAGTTGATACATAGGCAGACAAACCTTGAGGTCGATCTTCGCGACGCTGACTGGAGGACAGAAGGATCGCCGCACAAATCCAAGTCAATCTCCGTAACATCCGAAGCATTCGCGAGTGGCCTGTTTCCTTCTTTCTCTTCATCATCGCTTTCGTCTGAATCGTCGTCCTGTTCCTGGATAATGGCGTACACTCCACGGCGAGTCCTGCGTTCGTTCACGTTGCCTACCGCAGTTGGCATAGGCTCAGAATCGCTGAGATCATCATCGGATGCTCCGGCATCCGATTCACAACCGGAGGCCTCGCCTTCGGGCCCATATCCCCCCCGGCCGTTCTTCTCACACGTTTCACAGAGGCAGTATCGATTCCTGCTGCCAACTAAACAACTAAATTAGACGTGGGGCGCAAAAGAGTAGCGCGTGGACTAACAGTAACCATCACCATAATGCGCTGTTATTTCTTCACCAACGGCGATAGGCCGGAGCACGCGGAAAGTGATGTATTTGCCTTCCCGAAATAATTCACAGTTGTTTTCGCAATCATGCTGTAGGAAGATGCATGACAAGCACGACCTCGCAGAGAGCACAATGACTTACATTCACAAACCGAGCAGGACCCAAAAATAGATGGTTCTTCTTCATCTGACGAGAATGAATCACACTGAAGTCCCTCCTGATGTCAAGATTTCTCAAATCTGTCCGCTTGAGTTCCTTGTCCTCCTCTTTGGATAAGTGCGCCATTGAACCCTTCAATTCGGCAATAACCATGCCTGGGGAAAGCGGCCGAGTCGCAAGGATGCATAACTCCGATTTGCCGGTCTTGTGGGAGTACCGTGATGTATGCGCTATTTCGATACAGCCCCCAGGATGGTATAACTCGAAATATCGCGACCCATGTCTGTGGCCAACCGAACTTCAGACGTTGTCAACGAAACAGCAGGGTCGTACACACGTGGCGAACGCATTAATCTGCTTTTGAGTATATGGCTTGAGGTAGTAACGAACGGACTGAAGACTGGAAAACATGTGAAGTTGGGCAATGAGCTCTTATGGCATAAGATTACGAAACACCAACGCGAGGAGTTCGTCCACCGCTTGACGCACAGCGTTTTGGGGAGCACCCTTGCTTTCCACCAGCTAGGAAGGTAAAATTCATGTATCAGAAGTAATTGGTTACATACGTCACGAGATGAACAAGATAGCACGACTGCAGGTGGAGGTGCAACTCACGCGTCTAACAATTGCCATGAGATCACTCGTAGGAACCTTTGGGAGTCTGCGCGAAGGGTCCATCTTGTGTACGCAGAGAGGAACATTTCCGGTACCGAGCTTCTCGACCAGAAGGTGACTGAGGAAGTCATCGTCCCTGGAGAGGTCTCGCATGTTCATGATTTTGGTGGGTCGCCATGTCAAAGGGGCCCCGCGTAGAGAGTGAGAACTTGCCGCCGACGTTGAAGGCATCGAGCTCGACAACGAGGACGACGGGGGGAGGTGGAAGGGAAGATGAGAGGGAGAGTGAAAATAGTATGACGCGAAGAGGCAGAGCAGAGGAACGTCGAGCACTGGTCCGGTTACGGTATTAACCTGGTCAACGAGATTACATAATCAGACTCTAACAAGTACATTGTTGCAATCTCGTAGAGGATGACAGGCGGAAAAAAAGAAACAAAACAAAGCGTGAATCGACATAAAAGACGGTAGTGCGGGCTCCACCCCGAATATTTTCGCGCACTTGCCCACACAGGATGCCCACAGCATGGCCAAGGAAAGTGATCGCCGAGGGATCTCATGCGTTGTGTGCGTGCTTCTGCTTGCCAGTCCGCAGTTTCCTGATGTAGAACTGATCCTTGACGTCAGAGGGCAGCGATCCACACAAACCACATCCAACTCACCTCGAGCTCTTTGCCCTCGAGGATGTATCCGTCGGCACGTCCAGACTGCCCCGGTCTACTGGAAATGGCAGCATATAGGCGGCCAGCAACGAACTGCTGCTCCAAGAGAGGGTCGATCTTGGCATCTGGCGACACATCAATGCCTGATATCAAGTAGGTTAATCGTAATATGATATCACCTTTTTTCCTCTCCTCCAAGATGCGTTGCACGTGGTTGGACTTTTTCACTTGTTCTTCGCCGGCGGCGGCGGCAGCAGCAGCCTTGGCAGCCCCCTTCTTGGTAACGGGCAGTGCGTACTGCACCCACGAAGACATTCAGCAAAACATACAGATAAGGGAAATACCATGACTTGCGTGAGCTTCGTACCACTGCCTGAAGGGCGTCGCATCGACCTGTATGATAGCACCCTTGACAAGAGTGTTGGTGCGAACTAATTCGTTGTTGGATGCATTGTATACCTGAGCCCCACATACCATGTAAACACCCTTGGATGCTTAGATCAAGACCATACTCACAACGCTGACGATGCGGGTCTTCCTGGTTGTGTGTTCGGAGCCCCAAGAAAAGTTGCCAGTTTCAATACGAAGGGCACGATGCTTGGTGTTGCCGCCACGGACACGCACAGTGTGAATGCGTTTCGGACCAAGTTTAGTGTTGGCGGGCTGACGACCAAGCTCAAACTTTCTCTTCTTGCGATAGTGGGCGCGCTGGGCACCGGTTGCGGCGCGCTTGTGCCGAGATGTGCGTGAAATACCTTGCAGAGAACGTTCAAGGGGAATTATCTTGGGGTGGACACCACTTACCCATGTCTGGGAGTCCCGAGGATGGAGGTGTGGAGCCGCCCCCAAGTTTGTGATGATAGCCACTGGAAATTAAGGTTTAGATTGTTCGATCTCCGACGGTAGATGCCGAGAGTCATGTCCGTCAGGGGTCCCTTTGCAACGTTCTGTCCGCATCCTCGCCATCCACACATGTCCACTGGCCCCGTCAAAATGACGGTGGTTCGCTTCCTCTCTCGCTTCCATCGCCTCCCCCACGTCTACGATGTTGCTGCTCAACCTCGCCTGCTTTCGCGTCCTTTGCAGGCGTAAGAAGAACACCCGGTCGACCTCTCCATCCAGGGCGACACGCGACGGGCTCGACCGCCTCGTTCATATCACGGATCCGGGTACGCGAAAGGTGTGTTATTTCTTGGCTCCACGTCCTCTATCGGCTATCCCTGTTGAATGACACATCCTTCCCATGCGCCATATCTCTCAGGCGTCGGATGCGGAGATGCAAGCATTCTTCAAGCTCTACTCTCGCCACCTTGCCGATAGGGACAGTCAAATGGACTTGTATGTGCCTTTTATCTTCGCTTGTAGACGGTATTCATGCTCGTGGTTAGTGACTGGAACAAGGTGCAGACCCCTGACGCAGATCAGATCATTTCCTATGACCAGCTTCCCAAAGAAACTGATCCTAGTATGTTGTCCAAATTGGCGATACTCAAGCTTAACGGCGGTCTTGGGACATCCTTGGGCACGTATATCGTTTTCCCCTTCTACACGCATCTGCATAACGAAAGTGAATGACCAAACATGGAGATAGGCATGGACAGTACGAAGAGTGTCCTCGAAGTCAAGGATGGCATGACGTTGCTTGACCTTACCATAGAGCAGGTCATACACCTCAACAAAACCCAGAGTGTTAATGTTCCCCTCCTCCTTATGACGTCCTTCAATACCCATGACGATACTCTCCGTATCCTCCAGAAACATGCCAACCAGTTGATAAAAATAACAGTCTTCAACCAGTCGAGATACCCACGGATTCTACCCGATTTTTCACATCCTTGCTCGCACCGCGCTCGAGACGATAAAGACCACTGGTATTCCCCTGGCCACGGCGACTTGTATGACTCGCTTGTACGCAGTGGTGTCCTGGATCATCTGCTAGCAGACGGAAAGGAATACTTGTTCGTATCAAACACTGACAATTTGGGCGGCATGTAAGTGGTACAGACGCGATGTGTGAGCGAGCAACGAACATGGCAAACATCGCTAGCGTAGATCAGAAAATTCTGCAGTACGTAGTGAACACCAGTGCGGACTTCCTGATGGAGGTCACTGACAAAACCGAAGGGGACGCGAAGGTAAGGCCTCTCGTGTTGCCTATCGGGCCCCGAAACATAATCTGTTCCATAGGGTGGCACTCTCGTTCAATACGGTGGCTCGATGCGTCTGCTGGAGACCGCTCAGGTTCCTGCCGAGCATGTGAACGACTTCAAGTCTGGTGAGCAAGAGTTCTCAAGGATACGTCAAGGGATAAATCCTAGCGGTGCTAGTGCACAGATTTAAGGCCTTCAACACGAACAACTTGTGGATAAACCTCAAAGGTTTGCTGCCTTTGATCGAAGCAGTGTTGCACGTTCAAATCCACCAACCAGCGCTAAAAAAGATTATGGCAGATGGAGGGATGAATCTTGACATCATAGTCAACCCACTGAGGACTGATGATGGCGAACCTGTTATCCAGGTGCGGTTCGTGCATAATGCCCCCTGGAAGCTACTCAAAACCTACGCGACAAACCCAGCTAGAAACGGCCGCAGGCGCGGCAATAAAGCATTTTAAGAACTCTCGAGGAATCAACGTCCCCCGCTCTCGCTTCTTGCCCGTGAAGTCTTGTTCGGACCTGCTTCTGATCAAGAGCGACATTTATCTGCTTAAAGATGGCCAGCTTGTCATGGGTGAAGACAGAATGTTTAGCAACCTTCCCGTGATTAAACTTGGGGAGCATTTCAAACGGGTAGGTAAACTTACATCATCCAAGGGTCACAATAATAAGTGCTTACGATGCGACGTAAGATCCAAGACTTTGAGGCACGTTTCGAGAAGGTACCGGGGATTGTCGACCTGGATCATCTTACCGTCGCCGGTAATGTATACTTTGGCCGAGGAGTGACATTGCGGGGCACTGTCATTAGTGGGTGAATCCCCACTTCCAAACGCTGGTTCTTGACAGTAGTACAAAGTCGTGGCGGACGAAGGTCAGAGGATCGACATACCCGATGGGTGTGTATTGGAAAATCGTATGATATTTCTTTCTCGTGCGCGAGGCAACTCAACGGGCCGTCAGGGCTAGTTTCTGGAAGTCTCAATATGATCGTACGACTCAATTAGCCACCATACTTCAGCCGCTGATGCTTGAGTACTCTTCAGGATCTGTGATGTATTTAATGACGGAGATGGATCCCACATAGGGCGGGCTGGATCACTTTCTACTTTACCGGAGTCGCGTGTATGGACTGCATGGAATAAGCATAGTACAGTACATGCACACAAACAGTGCCAAACACCGCCCTCGTCCGAACGCTCACCATGGCCGGACCAAGTCACTGTGAGCCGCTCAGCATCTCCGTCTTTATCTCATTTTACTTCCCTGTGCCCGACAGCGTCAGGGTTTAATCCCCATCTTCCCGGTCCCAAATACCAATTCCTCTCTAAAGCCCTTGGTGCTACTATGTGGTTCTTTATTTTCTACCGTGCTCGGTGAGCTGCACTTGCCTCGGTTTTCTACGGGCACTCACGTGTCGTGGGCAACTACCCCTTCTATGGCATGGGTATAGGGAGGACGGCCCCAAGTTATTGGTACGCTGCCATGTGCAAACTTTCTCGTGTTATTAAACCAACGTGCGCTTTGTGCTGCGCAGGGATTGCGGCATCCATGGGAGGGACACGGACACGGGCACCACGATGAGTCTGCAGGACACCATTGAGATTGCGGATAGAATGTGTTGTGCCAGCGCTGCGCCTTGTCAAATCACAATCGCTATCTCATGTCTTGTTCCCTGCGAGGCGCAGGGTACGTTCAACGTCAGACGCGCAGTGTACGCCTCCTATACCGGGAAAGGCAGTCGGTGCGAGTACCAATGTGCATGCAGCGCACGAACAACAACCCTGGTTTTCGGTACATGAACGCCCAACGCTGGCACTCAGAGACGTCGCTGTTGTGTCTGAACACGGAATGATGGTCAGATCAGTCCGATGCGTTTCCTGTCTTTAACCGGATTGTATCCAGGCTTAATTTTCTCAACCATCACCATGCATGGATTGTGTGCTATGTTTGCTAGAAGGAACAATCATTGCACGTTCGTGGATGGCCACCCAACTCGGTGATGTGTACGTGGTTGGCTGGGCACCAGCCACCAACCACCTCAGGAACACTCAGCGGAACATCAGCTGTCCGTCCTCGACCGTCGACTGCCCCACACTCATTTGAACGCCTAGCGTCGCTTTCGGTTCGCCCCAGCCTTGCCCCCACGGAGGCAGAGGCGTAGGGGGGCCTCAAGCTGCGGCGGAGAGGGTGGAAAAGTTGTTTGGTTGCTGAGCCAGGGTGACTCTCACGGGCCCGTCGGAGGATCCTCCCGTACCTCGGTTGGTGCTGAATTCTTTCTCTCTTTTGCCTTTTCTTTTTAGCGAGTGCTTGCACGTCTGCCCTTACACCTTTGGATGTTTCGGAAATGTTGATGGTGGCATTCCTCATATTCGCGCCTGTGGCCTTTTCTTCAGGCACAGTGGGCTGAATGAGGCGCTCTCCCGAGAATGTGGCCAGCAGTTTCCCAGGTGATGAAAATCTGCGTAGATCATGTGTTCTTGGAAACCGTGACGTGCACACTCCGCGCAAGGGGGCAGAACGCCGTCGTCCTGCTCGTCTCACACCACCACAAGAACTGTCATGGGCCATCTTGACATATGGCAACATCTAAAGGGTATAAATCTCTGAAAACTCATGAGCACAAGCCCCTACATGCGTCTCTCTCTCTCCCCTCCCAAGCACCATCAAAAAGCCAGCCAACCGATGACAGTCCATGCAGCAATCGCGGGTAACGCCACGCTCGCACTATCGCCCACTAACCGCCATACGAGGCTCCGAGGCCGCCACCTGCTCCTCCGGTGGCCCCTTGCCTCCTCAGAAGTCGCCAGCGCGCTCAGCCAACCCACAAGTGTCTTGCAATCCGGCACCCCGATCGTCATCCGCCGCCGTCGTCCTCGGAACTCAAACGCCCACGAAAACGTCCATAGCGCGCGCGCACGCTGCGACAAAGGTGGTGGGAGGAAATACGGCGCCGGTGCCGGTGTGGGGACGAGATGTGAGCGCGAATGTGAACGTGTGTGGGTGTGTGCGTTACGCTCCCCCGCAGCGACGTCGTGGCCGTGCTCGTGCTCGACTTGCCATCCGCCGGAATAGTGCACGTCTCGTCGACCGTTGTAATGAGATGGGCCGACGTGGTCCTGCTCCGCTTCGCCGTCGTCTCCGGACGGGAAGAGCGCAATCGGACTGAGGAGCGGGGAGTCGCGAGGGGTAGAGACGGGAGAAGCACGGTAAGAGGGAACGGACTTTGATGCGGGAAGTCGCATGGAGGGGGGAAGCGGTGCGGTAGGACTCGTTTGCATTCTCGACTTGAGTGGGGTCCGAGTAGCCCATATGGCCGATTCGGGGTCAGGAGGGGATGAATACCCGTCACGCGTCAACGTTATGGGCGTGAGGTTCGACAAGTGTCTTTTGTGACGTGAAGGGATTATGTTCACGTATAGTAGCACTAGTGCAGTCAGAACGAAACAAGGAACGTATATCGAGTGAAAAATACGATGTGCATCGGGCAGATGACATGGTGCATCCGCGAAAGTGGGCCCGGTCGGTGAGGAATTTGGAGGAATTAGGGAGAGGAGCTGGAAACCTGGGCGGTGGATGTGTCGACTCGGAGAGAATGATTTGACGGTAACCTCCCGAACGGTGTCAGCTTGCAGGTCGGGGCCGGGTATTTCGTGAGTGACTTCACAGTAGTCGCGGTTATCACCACTGATTGTGTTACTGACGCAGTTCGAGGCTGGAGTAGGGTAGTCTCACCTGAACACCATCGACGGCTGCAGCATTCTCAACAGGAACTCGGTCGTTTGTTTGCCGAGCATGGTCTGGTACCCAGGCCCTGCACCGGTGCGAATCGAACCCTTTTCGCGCAGCGGTCCACAGGACTTGCTCGACGGTCGGAAGAGGGGTATGTGACTGAGTAATATTTTTGGCACCATCGCGTGGCCATCTTGCTCCGAGATCGACTGTACGAACTCGATCGGTCCTCCAGGAAGTGGGGACCAACGATCATAAGTCAGACCATGCGCATGACGGCGATAGTCCTCCTCCACGAGTCCAGGTGCATTAAGTAGGACGAATTGATGTCCAGAAATAGGGACGGCTTGGTTCAGGGGTCCGAAACGTTCTTCAAAGAGCCGACGCGCATCCTTGGAAAAGGACAAGGAATCACCTAGCCTGCAGATAATGAGCAAACCAAGACACGTCCGGAACGAGCGATACACACCCTATATCGTTGTTTCCGGGAATGAGGTAGAACTGTGTCGAAGAGTCCCGAGGAAAAGTCACTTCAAAGGCGCGGTAGTACTGATCGTACCTGTCGCTCGTTGGGTCAGCATCACCTCCCAGCGACAGATGGACACGTCGACTTTGGTACGGAGACAGTGTACTCACTCCTCTTCGCTCGCGACGTGACGACTCGAGGCGAACGTGTCACCGAGAAATATGACTACATTTGGGCGGAGACGAGACGCGACCCTCCAGCTCTTGCGTAGATATGCTCTGTTAGAGTTGCGCCCAAACCATGGATTTGGCGCGGAAATAACAGGGTTCTGCAGACGAGCATCTGCTATCAAGAGTACCCGGGTGGGCTCGACCCGCAATGGCGTTGAGGGTGTCTTGAATGGAACACGTCAATAAGGCAAGCCAAGATCTCGACCTCGTCACCCACGAGCTGGAAAGCCTTGTCTGGCCACCTACAACCTGACAGACTGTGGAAGAAGACGCCAAACTCGCACCAAATGACGACGAGAAGCCAAAGAACGCGGAGCGCAAGGAGGACGGAGGATCTGGAGAACAGACGCGACCTGCGAAGACGTCTTTCGTACAGCGAGCGCATTCCGCATAACTCGAGAGCGGAACAACCCGAAGCGCAGAAAAAAAAAAACAAGGACGAAACGGATCCAAGCTGACTCGGTCGAGGTCGTTCATTACCGTCGTACGATTAATTTGCCTAATGGAGCACGCTTACAATGACGCCTACTCCCAGTCGCTGTCCTCTTCCCCTTCCTCCTCCTCCTCCCCCTCCTCTCCCTCCTCCTCTCCCTCCTCTTTATCTTCATCATCGTCATCTTCTTCTTCTTCATCCTCCTCCTCCTCGTCTTCCTCCTCCGCTTCAACTGCGCTGCTGACACTTCCAGAAACAACATCATAGCTTCCCTCACTGCTTTCCCTGGGACTCTGTGCATGCGAGGACGGTAGTGACAAAACGTCCGACGCAGACGCCGTCTTGGGAGGAGCGATCGTGTGCTGCGAAGACTCCAACGGGTGGGCAGAAGCGGAAGTTGGCCTCGCGTCATCGCCATCGGCGGACTCGTCCTCGTCGTCCTCCCAACTAAAGTCGTCGTCGTTCTCCGCAGTCGCTTTTTTTGTATAAAGAGGGTGTTTTAGGCAACCTCGTGTCCGATCCATAATAATACCAAGGACGCTCACCTTGCAGGAGTGCTTTCCGCCTGTCTTCCTCCGCCTCGATCTGGTGCACCCGAAAGAAGTATCTGACCCAGAAGACTTCTTCGGGCATGAACGACGGTACTGGCGGTAGGTGTGAGGCAGTCATTATCCGCGAGAAATGAAATGAAACAAAACCGCACCGAGCGCGTCAAAGGTGGTCTGCAACGCCGCTCCATCCGAAGGGTCCGACAATGCCTTTGCAATGCGTTCTCCCCACACCTTCGTGCCGAACCCTTCCCCGCTCGCCTCGCTCGCATCCGCCCAGGCCAGGTATGCTTCCTGAGAGGTGTCCACAGCAGGATCCACCTTGATGATCTCAGGGTTGCTCCTCAGCTGCTTCAATAGCGATTCGGCACGCGTCGCAACCGCTCGACGTGCATCGTCCGACGGCCGCCCAGAAGGCACAGGATCGACAGCCTTGCCCTTGCCCTTGGAAGTAGCAGTTGCCGACGGCTCGCCCGCCGCACCGGCGGCCAAGCCGGGCAACATCCATATGTCCGCGCCGTCCCAGACGATGGGAGCGTCCGTGGAGCCACCTTCTGAATCGGGTGGAATGACCTTGACGGCATCCCGAAAGATGTCCCCAGCCTCCTTCATCGCCTTGTGCACGTACTCCTCCGCCTGCGCTCGCGTGACGCCCTGCACGCGGTGGAACTCGGACGACAGCGTGCTCCTCAGCTGCACTAGGTCGATCTGCTGCGCATTCCTGAGGCTGTCCGGCAGTTGCGCCTGGACGGCCGAAACGATGTTGGGTGGGATCGTCGATTGGAGACGCGCCAAGAGGGACTGGGTCGTGGTCGTCGTTGACGATGTGGACGCACCCGCATCGCTGCTGGGCTCAGCGCTGGCAGGTCGCGTCGTATCTGCGGTGGGCGTGTCAGCAGATTCCTCGACATCGCTCCCCTCCGCTTCGGATGGGTTTGGTGTCGTTGTAGTAGCTAGTTTCCCGATCTCACGCTGGGCTTGCGTGACAGCTTGACCCAAGTCCCGTCGTGCAGTAGCAAACACTGCCTCGCTCTACGTAGCATGAGTGGTCAGAGCAGCCGAGATAGACGTGTGCACACCTGTTTCCGAAAGCCTCCCCAGAAACGCCCAAGCTGTCCAATGACCTGCGAAACCTCTTCATCAAGGCTCTGATCTGTCTGTCGTTCACTAGTGGGTGGTGTGCTCGTGCCCGTGCCCGTAATGCCGTAGGTATCAAGAAAGTTCATCCTGACGGTCGTCGGTAGTGGTACGGGACAATGAGGACGTCCAAATCAGGCAAGCTGTCATTCACGAGGACCAACTACTCGTACACCCAACTACCACCCCACGCCCGTCCTGTCGCTCTTATGCACCAACAGAAATCTCTTGGAGACGCGGCACAGCACAGTCCTTGTCCGCGTTCGCCACATCGACGACGGTCGCCTTGGGCACCGCAAGCTTGTGTGTGCGGCACTCGGCGAGGAAGTCCGTGAACATCTACGGTCAATCACTAAAAACGTCCACCGCGAATGACAAACACCAACCTCCATGGTGTCCAATGGGCCACCTGCACTTTCAGGGTGGAACTGCACACCCCAAACCCTCTTCCCAGATTGGGCGGTCGATTTAATGCCCTCGACAGATGAATCGTTGCAGTTGATGAAGAACGGCTCCCATCCCGCAGGGAATGGATCAGACAATTTCAACGCATATTGGTGATTTTGGCTAGAGAGAAGCACCGAATCAGATCAATCACACTAGGCGATCAATCCCTGCAGTACTCGCCTTGTCACATAAACACGACCAGCTTTGATGGAGCCAGAGGATGCCAGCGCGAGAACGGGCTGGTTATGTCCGCGATTCCCAAAAGTCATACGGTAGGCTTCCAGGCCAGCAGCCATGCCAATGACCTGGTGGCCCATACAGATACCAAAAACAGGCCTATTCCATTCCAGGAGGGTCTTTCGGAGTTGAAGAGCCGCATCGATGCAGTGCCTGGGGTCACCAGGACCATTAGTAAGGAAGAGGCCGTCGTACTGGTCACGAATCGAATTGAAATCAAAGTTCCAGGGAAGTACAGTCACTGCAGCGTTTCGGCGGACAAGGGAACGAAGGATGTTCGCCTTGGCACCAAAGTCAAGCACAGCAATTCGTACATCACCGTTGGGGTTGAGATAGTATGGAACCTTTGTCGAAACTTGGTCAACGAGATTCTCGGTGGAAGGGTCCCAGTATTGCTCAGAGGATGGAGCGGGAGCCGAGGCATCCACACCGACGGCAAGGCGGCCAAGAGTGGTTCCCTGATCACGCAACAAACGCGTGATCTCGCGGGTGTCTACGCCGGTGATCCCAGGGACATTAAAGCGGCGACACCAGGAAGCGAGGGATTCGACAGCGGCATGGTGAGAAAATTTCTCTGCAACGTCCGCAACTACGACGGCGCTGCACTGGATGCCCTCGGACTCCATCACGACGCCGACGTCCTGGGAGTCCACTGGGGTCTTGTTGTTTGGGACGCCATAATTTCCTATCAGAGGAGTAGTGAAGACCAGGATCTGGCTTCGATAGGAAGGGTCAGTCATTGACTCGGTGTCTGTGAAATGACCTCAATGGGTTTTGACGGGACTTGAAGAAAAGGAATACTTGCAAGACGTGATTGAAGTTGAGAAAACGGTCTCTCCAAAAGTACTCTTTGGCGCCCCAAAAGATCGGCCGTGGAAAGACTGGCCAGTTTTGAGATGTAAAACAGCGGGTAAAGCAGTGCCTGGGCTAGCATGGGTGGCAAAGCTACGAGCAAAAAGCGGGTTTCGAAAGAGGGAACGGGCAATCATGATAGAAAACGCGTTTTTGAGAGGCTTTTAGAGACTCAGAAGAGAGAACACGAGATCAGAGATATAACTGCAGGATGGTGAGCGCGGACAACAAGGTAGCAGGTGTACATACTCGTCGCGAGTGTTCTGCGTGAATATCATGTACGAGCTGGAGGCCCGGAAGGTGAAGCTGCTTCACAGGCGAGAGATCAGTTGGATAGTAAAAAGTCGAGGGGCGATTACATCAATATTTATAGCCGCGTCGGAGTTTGTGACTGTTGCGCCAACCACGTGACACGACTCGTTATTTTTGAGTACTTGTAGTTTGCCACGCCCCGAATGACATAGGTCGATGGGACGAATGCACCCGACACAAGTAAACAAGTAAAACAAAGTAAGACACATGTAGATTAATAGTGCACTGGTATGGTTCCGACGCCAGTAACCGAAAAAGACTGTTTACATGTTGGATAAGAGACTCTTTCGCTTCTTTGTCTCCAGCGCAGATCCCGCCCTTCGCCCTCGGGGGATGTGTTCCGACCCACCAGCCTCATCTTCATCAGAGGAGGAGGACGAAGAGGAGGAGACATTGGTAACGACGCGCTTCTTCGCTCTGCTGTCCATCACGGATTTGTTGATGGGTGTGGGTAGGCTGGGAGGAAAGAGCGCCGCCTGAGAGGCCAAATGGGATAGAGAACGATACCGGACAGGCAGCTTTCCCCTTTTCTTGGTCAAATCTGCCTCCTCTCCCGAATCCGTGGTCACCTCGCGTTCCTTCCCGTTCGTTGACGTCGGGTTAGCCTTGTGCTGGGAATACGGGAAGGGAATCTGACTAGACGAGAGGTCGAACAACCGTTCTCTCCCTTGAGGTGTTTCTACCCTGATAGAACGGGCAAGTTCCACAAACCCGTTTGTCTTCCCACCGACAGTCAGTCGTCCGTGAACAGGATTGTCCTCTAGCTGTGGGCTGCTGGATCTCAGTTCGTCGAATGGCACCGACGACTCGTCCACCTGTAGGGAAGGCGACGACGGCTCCGCAAGCGTCTCCCACCTATTCAACGAAGGTGTGGCAATGATGTGCGCCCCATTTCGCGCATCGGTGTCCTTGGTACTACTCTGTGAACCACCGGTCCCCCGTTCCTCAGACCGCTTGGCAGTTTTGGCAGCTTTGCTAGAGCGGGCTCCAATGTTGGTCCTACGATTCAGCAACACGACGGCCGCAGGCGTACTCGTTGAAGGTGGAAGTGAACTAAATCGAGGGCTCTTGCGCGTTGTCACCGCCGGTTCTTGACTAGCGGACACCTCTACAACCTTTTTCCTTGACCTCGCCTTCGTTGATAAAGGGGTCATCTCTTCTGTAGTCCCCGAGATTAGCTCCCGAAGGAGTACAGGACGCTCAGCTTCGTCGCCTAGAATATGGCCACTACGCGTCTTCATCCGCTTCGTTATTCCTGGATATGGTGTCGACTGAGCTACCTCGGTGAGCGAGGATCTAATTTCTTCAGGGGGCACTTCAATGGGATCGGCATTCCGCGAGCGCGAATCAGATGGTGGCTCCAAGTCGTCCGCAGGCTCTATCGGATCCGTATCAGCCTCGCCGAAAACCTCAAATGCTGCAGGTCCAGTACCATTTGGACTGGACGTAAGATGAACTTCTGGTTCCCCGCCCTCTGGCCGCTCATCGCCAGAAGTATTCGAGACGCGCAGGACGGAGACTCCGAGAGGAGGCGAGACCTGTTCTTCGGCAACGGTCGCAACACCCTTTTCTCCAATGGGAGAATCCACGACCATGTGATCCTCCGATCCTACGTGTGTCTCCTCGCTGCTATCTTGGTCACGTCCGCCAGGAAATAGTAGGTTGAGGCAGTGGTTCAGGATGGCCTCAATGCTTTGATTCTTTGTAGGTCTCTCCATAGATTTGCTGGAACCTGATATGCCGGGTTCTGTGTGAACTTCAGCGGGATACAGAGGCAAAGATGACCTTGATTCCTCCTCGCTCTCAGAATCAGAGGAACGCGCCGTGTACTCGAGAGGCCGAATTGGCGAGCGGCCTGTCTCCTCATCCAGGTCTTCTTCCAACTCAATCTCATTCTCCTCAGAGTCGGAGCCCTTGTCACCATCATCATCTAGAATGTGGGCGAGGGCCTGTAGAACACTCTGCCCCTTTAGCGCTGGCCCGCGCATGACAGCATCCAGGTCATCATTTGGTGGCGAAGGCGGTCTGTTGGTCGTTTTTTGTTTTTCCGGACCCGGCGATCCTTTCGCGTGTTCTACTGGTGTGTCATCCGAACTATCCGAACTGTCTGAACTACTCCCTTCGTCCACAGTGACTTCGGTCAAACGGGAGCCACTAGGGATATTTGAAGCACGGGAGACAGAGGCACTAAGCGGCCGTAGGTCATGAGGGAACGCAGGAGTCCACGAGGGCTCGGTTGTGACTGACACAAGGTTAGCGGAAGATTTGAAGAGTGCATAGTGAAAAGTTGAACCTTCTGAATCATGAAGGAGACCCTCCAGTTGCTTGATTAGAGAGTGGTCACCGGCATTTATTCTCTTAACTTCGCCCAGTCGTTCTCGAATCGCGTCGGGACCTTTCGATACAATAGGACAGCAGTAGCGTATGTGGAAGGGTTCTGCCAGGCAAATAGGACATGGTGGACCATTCAACTCTCGAGTCTGTTGCGGTGGTTCATGAGTCGGAACCACCTGTCTAGGACTGGGTTCTGTAAGTACGGTCGAGGTCGGAGATTTCGCTAGCAATGCACTAGAGGTTGTAGAGGACTTTTTAGTATTTTCCCCCATAGATTTTCGTTTCGCAGGAGGTGCAGGTGGTATGCTTTTAGATAAGTAATCAGACCAAATTGCTGCTGCTACTTCGGATTGTACAGTGGCACTCGCGCTCGTCCGAGGGATAGCTATGCTAACGTCCATAAGCCTCCAATGCTTGAAAGACAGAGATTACTCACAGGCACACACGCCCACCTTCTCAAGCTGGCGAACTTTTTCGATATTATTGAGACCATAATCAAGTGGTCAAAGACTTACTCTTCGACACACTACCTTTCGGCTTTTCTGATGCTAGATGGGATTAAGGCATATCCAGTCCTCGAAATCCCAAACTCACCTAGTTGAACAGAAACAACGTTCACTGGTACGCTTGGCTGGGTAGTGGGCAGATCCGCACCTAGGTTTGGGGGACGACAGTTTGTGAATTACGAGACCTCGGAAAAGATCTAATGATCACTACCCTCTAGGCTGGCTGTGAACCGTTATCATTAAAATCAAGTCGAACTAATCCGTTAACACAAGACTTACGGGCAGAAGACTTTTTTGAAACGGTGCTCTCATCCTTCTTCTGTTTCTTTGGCTTCTTCGCTGCTGGCTCAGAAGTTTTGGCGTCCTTAAGTGTGCTCGTCCCCGTCTAAGATTCAGTCAAACATGAGCGCATGCGTTCATCTGCGACAGTGACCCTACCTCGCTTTCACGATCCAATACCGCCGATTTTTTCACTTTGACCTTTGGTGTGCCAGAAACCTTTAGCGAACTACTCTCGACGCCCTCTACGCGCTCAACATCCTTGGCCTTGACTTTCTTATGTTTCTTCTTCGGCGGTTCCTCCGTGCCTCCCATCTTTGAAATGGCGGATGTCTCCGTAGTCTTTGAAACCTTTGAAGTCGAAACAGGGGAAACAATGGCAGAATTCGACTGTGCACCCTGCTCCGCGGCATCATCGGAAGCCGCTATGGGAACCTTGTCAAACGACACCTTGCGCTTGCGAAGAGACGTGCTCGGCGTCTTGGTTACAGGCGTGCCTTCGGTGGTCCTTGGAACCTCGGGATGCGCACTGGATTGGCCAGCCGCCGCAGACGTAGCAGGCTCCTCGGAGGGCGACACCAATAACGTGGTAGATAGTTCAGTCGTCGGCTGCCCCAACGGTAACAACCTAAGGACGACGCAAGATGGCATAGCACGCGAACTCACGGGTGCAGCATAGGCCAGCGGAACAGGGACACCCTTGGACCTGCCCACGGTGACCTGAATGTCCACAGAGGAGGACGTCTTCAAAAACACGCGAAACGCCTGAAAATCATCGTCTGTCATCGAAAAGAAAAAAAAAGTCCTCGATTGAGTGGGCTCCTATCCTCGGCTCGTTTTTTTTTCTTTATTCTTACCGTCTTCGAGATCAAGAAGCGCGTCAGGACGAATCTGCTTGAGCGACACGTCTGTCTCCCGCCCTAGACCAAGTTTCCGCCGGACGACATCTCTGACTTCCTCGAGGGAGCGTTCTATGTGAGAGGTCATTAAGCGCGTTCGAACGCTGTGGACGAAAAACAAGGTCACCGTTGAATAATCTAGCAAACCTCCTGTCTCCAGCGTGGTAGACGATCCTGACCGGATCTTTGGACAGAGGACTGCTCTCGGACATGACGAAACGAGGACAAGAGCCACGATCACGTAATCAACGCGCTTTGCAGGCGTGGGAACGAAATATAGTACCAGCGGCAACTACTACTTCTCTCGTTGGGCTGCTCTCAGCGACTCGGGATACAAACAGATCATGGATGGGTCGGGTGGACCGCCTACACCGCCAAGGCCAGTCAGCGCGATGTCTTTGGGAACAACCCTGTTCTTCTTTACCTTCGGCCTCTCCCTTTGATGCTCGATCTTGAGGGGCTGCGAACAGATCGTGAATGGGCCAATCGGCACGATGACCACATCCATCTTTACCTTGGGTCTGACGCACTTGTTCTTCTCCATTCTGTGCCTGATCCTGAGCCGCTCTCAGTAGCTCGGGATACAAGCAAATCATGGACGGATCAGGTGGACCGTCTACATGGCTCGTAAGCGTGTGCTGAAGAAACGAGAGGTCAATGTACCGTAGGACATTATGCGGGTGGATGCTCTGGAAGATGGGCGGTTGATCCGAGGATGGGTCGTCCCACTGCGGCTCTTATCAAGCCGGCCGTCAGGTGTCCACTTAATGCGGGTACTATATTCCATCATCGTATATAGAAAATCAACATATCGACTCTCCCAATCAAAGAACAGAGTGTTGCAAAAAATTCCATCAGATGGTACAACCGACACCCACTATCCTAACGTCGTCAAACATCGAAACACGAAACACGGAAGAGAAATAAAGATCATTTATCGTCGCTCTATCAAGGCGTCTCAAAAGTCCACAATCTGGTGCAAAGAGCTCGTAACAAGTCAGAAAAAGAAGACCAGCGTCGAGAAACATCCCAAAAGCTGTCGCGCAGTTGCGATGATTCACAGCTCCTGGAGGTATACGTGAACTCGACGTCATAAGGGACATAGTGCAAGAACGTACGATCATGTTGAGGTTTCCAGACAATAGACCTATACATCCGAATTAGCAAAGGACAGGTCGAACGGACGCAAAAGAGGACGTACGGTTCTCCAAAATACATCCGTCAGGGATATCAATCCGCTGACCTTCGTTGGCGACGATGATGACCGTTCCCCTCAACGTGACGTTTCTTCCGAAATAGACATCACCAGTGACCGTGAGATGGTCGAGCTCGATGATCTTGGGGATCTTCTTGAAACGCTTCTGGAACTGCTGAATCTTCTTGAAGTGGTCACCAAGCTTGATCACTGGGGTCGTCTCGAACATCCGGCTTTCGTTCAACACGAGCTGACCATGTTGCAGAGAGTAAATGTCACTCTTGATAAGCAGCAAATCGGAGCAGGACTTGACAGGAAGGAAACGCGAACGAGGGACATTGATGCCGTGGCCATTGTGGAAGTGCTTGATAGCGGCACCAGCGGCAGTCTCAAGCTACACTCCCAGTCAACCAACGTAGGTCCGTTTCTGAGCGGGTCCATACCTGGACGACACCCTGACCGTCGTCGTTGATCTTTGGGTTGATGATGATCTCCAACTCCATGCCTTCGTTCTCCATGATCCTCTTGAGCGCTAACATACGATCAGTACCCCCCTGACGAGGAGAATCCAAAGTACCCACCCTTGAGGTTGATCCAGAGGTTGTTAGTGTTAAAGATCTTGAATTTGCGAATCGACTTAAAGTCTTCGACGTGTTCTGAAGGAACCTGAGCAATTTCAAGGAGACGGACGGAACCTTCGTAGTCGATAAGCGTTCCACCCTTGATGTCGGCCTTGGTCTTGTCAGTGACTTCCATCAAGAACTCGGCATTGCTCTCGATCATGTGCTGCAATATCCTCTCGTCGACACTAAACTTCATGGGTGAGAACGAACAAAAGACAACCATGAACAAAACGCACACGGCGCCCAGGTTGTCAGAATTGGACACGAAAAGGTACTCCTTGCCTTCGGCGAGGAGCTGTTCCAGTACACCAGAGTGGAAAAGGGCGTTGTAGACATCACCGTGACCAGGAGGGTACCAGTGCTTCTTGTCGTCATCTGCCCGCTTGGGACAGGGCAAAAGAGACTCTTTAAAGATGCGTGGGTACCGCGACTGGTTGAACGTCGTGATCCGAACTTGCTGGTTTGCATACTTTTTGATGATGCGCAGCGTATCCTCGTGCGTGTTGAACGAGGTCATGAGGATGAGTGGGACGTCGACACGGTTGGTAGTGTTAAGATGCTCGATCTGACGAACGGTCAGGTCGAGGAATGTCATGTCGTCCTTGACCTCGAGGGCGCTCTTTGCACCAGTCATACCTGCAGATCGGGATTATATCGACACGGTCGCGGATATACACAAAAGAGTGAGGGTAGACGTACCCATGGAGGTGCCGAGACCACCATTGACCTTGAGAACTGCAAGCTTGTTAAGATTAGCATGATCTTTGGGGGCGCCCAGGGTATCGTAAGGGACGATTTGATCCGCTGCAGGAGATTTGATGCGATCCCAGTCACTACAGGTACGCAGAATGAGACATCTGTGCAATAAAACGAAAAAGGAAATACGAACAGATCAACGCTCTTCGCACGTTCCGAAAGATATCGGGTGAAGAGGTAGAAAAAGGCTTGCATTTCAGTGTCGAATGCCTGCGATGGTCGGATCAGAGTGTGTATGAGCTGGCGGGCACTGGGCACACACCTTCCTGGTGGCAGGTTCCTCGACGGTGCCGACGAGGCGGCTGAGCTCGTTGCGCATGGCCTTGGCGGCGACACCAGTGGTAGCGGTCTTGAAGTCGATGTGACTGCTACCGCGGACGCGGGCGTTGAAGTCGTTGCGTGGAGCAAGGGTAGCCATGATGCTAGAAGAGGGTGAGACAAGGGTCGGGGAGAGAAAGAAGAGAGACACACGGGGACTTTGAGATATGGAACGGCTGGGTGGTGATGGTGGAGAGAATTTGAGGGTCGGTGGAGGATCGATGGGGGGTTGTTTTTGGCCTGTGGTGACGCTTAAGAAACTCCAAGCTGAGATCGATATGATTGTGGGGCGTCGCGGACAAGTCCGAGCTGAGTCCCTGGGCCTCCTCTGGGATGGCTAGCTCGCAAATGGATCTACGATGGACCCGTAGGTGCGATTCCGACCAGCCGTCGACAGCGGTTCTGACGTAGCGAGCAAGGGTCGAGGGGGGTGATGTAGGGCGGGTTGGGGGGAAACACCTGACGAGGGCAGGCGGGTAGCTAGGCCGACGGGGGAGGTTATAACTGCTCGGCTGGTAGGACGAACGTGCTTGCATAAAATCGAGACGTCTCCCGCCGACCGGGACCCCTAGGGTTGGCCTTTGTGCCAAGGGATGGTAACAACGTTCCCTCCCGGCTCTTCATTTTGCTTTTATAAACGATTACGCTCAACTTCCAGGCCTTCATGTACATATCGGGGGCCTGGTATCTTGACAGCGACTCGGTTCAAGCCAGGATTCGCTCGGTACATTTGCAGTGCGCGTGGGTCGTGCCTGCGCCATTTTCTCCCAGCCAGAACCCGGACCCATCCGACCGTCCTCGCTCCCAGCCAGAGTACGAGGTCGAGAGAGCACGTTCCGTTTTGAGGACGTTGCGCCGCCTCACTCGCTCCACCTCAATACGGCCAGGTGTCGTACTCGCCTGCCAGGGTGTGCTGCGCAGAACCCACGAGGCCACCTGAGGGACCCCCGTCACATCAGCTTCCTCCATTTACCTATACCCCGTTATCAGGCCTGCCCACACGAGATCCCCCCCCTCCTGGTGGCGTCATGTCCCGCTGTACACCCAACAACAGAATTCCGCTCTCCCCGTTCGTCCGGATAACGATCCCCTCGGGCCAAGATTCACGACGCTCGCTGCCTTCTTTCATCTTCGATGTATCGTGGTGCAGTCGATCTGGCTGACTCGATATGCCCAACACGCGAGGTCGTCGTCCACGACACCGCATTGTACCTCCGTGCGCCTCCTCGGGCATGTTGTCGCACTCCCACGACGAACTCAGTTCCCAAACAACGGTCTCTGCACCGTCTGGGAGAAGTGACTCGGTTGATCGGGGATGTACCCGTGATGGGATATTCAAGTCTATGGCCTCCATAATGCCCAGTCATTGTACGCCCCTCCGCCGTCCAATGGCGACGTTGCCGATATCGCCCCCTAAGGACCGGATCCGATTCACCGCCGTGTCAGTCTCTTTGGCGCTCTCGAGCGAGTGGCCCTGAGGTTAACGGCCCACGCACACACCCGTGATTGTGTGGCCGCTCCAGTTGGCATGATTTGTCCCTACCTCCCCTGCTGGAATGTTCCGTAGGCACATGGGCTGACACTCTGACGTTTGCGGCTGCACAGCCTCGGCAGAGCGCTCGAGCGACGAACCGTTTTCTCGGTGGAAACCATGCGTTCCTCCCAGGAACCGGTGACAGCGAATTGCATTTCTCGTCTCGGCTAGCAGGGATGTGCCGCAACATGTTCCACGAGCGAGCTTCAACAGTCGACCACTTGGAGGTGCTACACGAATCAACGCTGACATACTTGATTCCGCATGACACACTACCGGATCACGCAGTCTTGTAGACTATAATAACTCGGTACGATATCGCAGGACCATTTGTAAATGTATAGCAAATGTAAGGTAGACCATGTGGAGAGCAATCTCAGCATTCTGGAGACTGAACGTAGCCAGTTCTTATCCTTTTTTTTCCCCCTCCTTTGGGACGTTTGCGACAAAGCCGGCGTTCTGGAGACCGACCCCCAGCGTCACCACTGCATGACCCACAAGGATGCCGCTAGAAAGACAAGAATTGATGGCCACGCTACTGCCACCACATCCTTGAGTGATCCAGCTAGCACCCCTGAGTCACGTTGAAGTATGCGATGTTCTGGCCTCCAGCGCCAGTTTCCAAATGGATTTGGAAGCGCGACGCGACGTCGGTGGCCGCCGATCGTGAATGTCCATGTCCACCGTGACAAGTAAGGACGCCCGCGTGCAGGAGTGTGATCCCGTGATTTATTTGCGGGTTGTGGAAGGAGGGAGTCGGCATCGAAACTGTGTAGCGAGTTGCCCCGGGATCGTAGCACCTCGGATGTGTCCTGATGGTCATGCTTCCTGTTCCGTGTTTGATGTGTGGAACCTCCCTTTACGCGAACAATGTTGGACACAAGCAGAGCCACAAAGGACAGCAATGCAAGTGGAATATAGACGTAAAAGTATATTCCGAGCTGATCTGGCATTAGGCAAGGGGTGTGCAAAGGAGGGGGAACTGGCGTTTGGATGATTTCGTCTGGTGAGGGAACGGTTGATATTAGTGAGAGTAGTTGAAAGCCTGGACGACGGATTCCCATTGCGATAGAGATGGACTTGACGGTAACTTCCTGAACCTTTTCGTTGGACAAGGGGATGGTATGTTCGTATTCACAATAATCATGGTCATCACCACTGTCGCATGCTGAGAGGTACGTCGCATGCACAGGCGGAGAACGAACCTCATAATCAAAGCGGGTCTGAGGGACTGGAGTAAAAACTCTGTTGCTCCATCAAAGAGCGTGTTCTGGTAACCGAATCCATAGCCCTGGTGTATCGTTCCTTTTTCACGCAAGGGGCCACAAGACGCGCCTGGAGGGCGAAAAAGAGGAATGTGTGTAAACAAGATGGTCGGGCCGAGAGGGCCGGAGGACGCAGTCTGCTTGACAAATTCGACGGGACCGTGCGAAATAGGAGACCAGCTGTCAAAAGTATGCCCGCGATCAGTGCGCAACAAGTCTTCTTCAACAAGGGCAGGTGCATCGATGAACACAAGAGTGTGGTTCCCGACGGTACGGCGATAGTTCCGAGGACCAAAGTGGGAGGTGTAGCGCGTATCGGCCTCGAGAGAGAACGAAGGCAAATTGCCAAGGCTGGGACAAGTGGTATAAGGCGGTGAATAGCCCACAGAGACGGAACGGACCCAACATCATGGTTGCCTGGTAGGTAATAAATCGGCGGTGGGGAGCTTCCCATGTTGAAGATGCTCTGATACCGGGCAAGATAGGCTTCGTACCTGGACGGGAGCAAACCTCAGGTCCCATTGAGAAGTGGATTGTGACCAGACGTACTCGCGGGTGGACATGAATAAACGGCCGTTATCCATCATGTCACCTAGAACACATATTGGTGGACGAGACGGGAAGAAGACTGGGTATGCTTGCCTAACACAACGACGGCGTTGGGCTGGAGGCGATGGAAGGCCGCATTCCAGCTCTTTCGAAGGTTAAGGTCAACTAGGAATTGAGTGAGTGCGGAGAGAAGTGGCCCACGACCAGGATAAGAATGGCGGTCGATAATTTGTGGATCCGCTATGACGAGCACGCGGACGACACGCGCGTCGTGGACGCGGGGCTGAGTGGAAGACAAGCTGGTCATGGCATGCGCTGCGCACGGTGGGGAGGGCGCCCACCTGCCGTGTGTCTGGCCAGCGACACCCCCTCGCGGCGAGGCGAAACGTGCCCAGCTCGAGCCAGACGACGAGGAGGACCCAGAGGGCGCGCAGGCCGTTGCGGAGTCGGGCGTGGTGCATGGCGAAGGAGGCCGGGCAACTCCGACCACAAGATTCTAGGCGTTTCCGTTTACGACCCGGCACAAATTGGGAAGCGCAGAGCCCGATGGATGCGTCTCCCGTCGTTGTATGTAAACGGAATATTTCTTTATTTTTTTTCCTGTCGACAGGCCGCCCGGCGTATAAATTTCGGAGCGACATGCCTTTGACAGCCAGCTGCTTTCTTCCCCTTTCCTCCACCTCGTCCTCGGATGACCGTCTCGCCCGCCCATCCTTGCAGCGACGACCAATCACCCCTGCTTGCTCCCCCCTCCGACAGGAATGAGCCCAAGAAGCCCAGCCCTTTGCCCAGAGTACAGATATGTGTTCTCCTGCTTTCATGTCTAATCGAACCCATCGCATCGCAATGCATATATCCGTTCATTAACCAAGTAAGCATGTGCGCCTGCGCTTGCGTCCCTCGTTCACCCCGCTTCTCTAGCTCATTCGCGAGATGGACATCACAGGCGGCGACGAGACAAAAGTCGGTCAGTGGTCACCCCCTTCCTCTCGATTCTCATTGCTGAGATCAATCTCGCCAAGGTTACTATGCGGGCATGATTGTATGTAAAGATAGCGCACCCCATTTCCCGCTCTGCTCATTCTCGGATACCCGGCCGCAGGAGTCGCTCTTTTTTGTCACACAGGCTATGACCGTCCTGCAATGGAGTCGGGCGTCTGATCACATTGGTCGCAAGCCCGTGCTTCTATTAGGTGTATTCGGCCTTGCTGTATCGATGTTCTGCTTTGGCCTATCACGTACGTTTACCGGATTAGTGTTAAGGTGTGCCTTGCCCGGCCCTTGTTCCTGTCCATCTCACGTGTCGTCCCCTGTCTAGCCGTTGTATTACTGGCGCGTTGAACGGCAACATTGGCGTCATGAAGAGCATGCTGGGTGAACTCACCGATTCGACCAACATGGCCCAGGGCTTCGCTCTCTTGCCCATAGGCTGGTCAGTGGGCATGACGATTGGGTGAGCAGATCTAAACCATTGCCGCATATGCATCCGGGCCGACTTTCCGCAGTCCAATCATCGGCGGAACGCTGGCACGGCCGCAGGACAACTTCCCCCGGCTCTTTAGTTCCCCATTCTGGGCCGATTTTCCATATTTCTTGCCATGTGGTGTCACTGCTGGCTTCTCGTTGCTCACATTTGGTGCGATGCTTCTCTTTCTCAAGGAGGTGAGCCTTGTTTGCATGTCGATGCCATGGTCATTTATTGGCTTACGACGATTGCAAAGACTCTACCTCGTAGCGCCACACCAGAGAAACACGATCTTTCTATTGACAGGGAAGCCGGTGGCCGTGATGCCAGCTACCGTGCAATCGATCACCAGCAATCGATCCCTTCGCCGCCCCAGGATGTACCGATGCCTCTTTCCAAGCTCCTCAGTGCCCGCAGGGTGCTGCGCATAGCCAATTATGGAGTGCTAGCCATCCTAGAAATAGCCCTATACTCACTCCAGCCCCTTTTCTACTCCACTGCTATGGAGCATGGAGGTTTAGGATTCACGCCTATGAAGATTGGACTCTGGATGGCTTGCTTTGGCATTTTGAATAGCCTTTGCCAGGCGCTCTTCTTTGCCCCACTCGTTGGTAGATTGGGCCCAAAAAGAGTGTTACGCATTGGTCACTCGTGCTTCATTCCACTTTTTGCCCTCTTCCCGATCATTAGCTTGGTCGCGCGGGTGTGGGGAATCGTCTGGCTCGTCTGGCTCGGGCTTCTTTGTCAGCTCGCCTTAACAATCCTTATGGACATGTCCTTCAGTGCGTTGCTTCCAGATGTGTGTACTTTGAGACTGATGTTGTCACTGTCATAGGCTGCATTCTGATGTATATCACTGCTGCTGCCCCGAACCGGCGATGTCTAGGCGCGCTCAATGGTGTTGCGCAGACCACCGCGTCTGTCGTGCGTGCTGTTGGTCCTGCTTCGGCAACGTCGCTGTTTGCATATTCGGTTCACAATAACCTGATGGGTGGGTATGGGGTTTATGTTATCCTCGTTCTTGCGACCATTGCAACCATGCCATTGGTTGCCATGTTGCCAGACGATGTTGCGGAGCAATGTTGATTGGAGGAGTGGTGAACGAATTTTAGGGGGGAAGGAGGAAAAAAAGATAACACCAGCGATATCACATCAGATTAGGTGTGTCATTCTTCTTCCTTAGTTGACCTTTTTTTGCTCGAGGGATTTGGTCGAGGGTCGTTAGACATTGCAATTTACGAGGAAACGACTGTTGTACGTGTACTTACGTCCTGCATGTATTTACGAGTCTCCCTTCTGAAAATACCATCTTGTTTTTGGGGCACGCATCGTGCCCCATCAGTTGTATTTATCCCAAGTTGGGCCTTATATCGTGGCACCAGTCTTTGCCCTAAACGGGTCCTAGTGCTTCCCAAATGGTGTACTACGTCGCCGTGCACGGCGGTGCTGGCCAACACGGTAGGGCGACGGAAACTCGGGTGAAAGGCGCAATGAAACGGTGACTCGGTCCCATCATGCTGCGATATTTCGACTAACACGAGTCCCCGTTTATAGCGCGTGTACAGAGGCCCTCCGAATGGCTTCCGAGCTTCCATCCACGACCGCGCTATCCATCGTCGAGCTGGCGATCGCCATGCTCGAAGACGAAGACTGTCTAAACGCAGGTGACGTCCGAGTCGTGCCCCGATGGGGGGGGACCTCGTTCAGGGACTTACAAGCGCACGTCGCCGGTCCAGGACACGGCTCCAATCTGACGTTTGAAGGCGCCGTCGAATGCGACGCCGCCGTCATGGACGGGCGCACGGGCGATTTCGGGAGCGTCGGGGCAGTCTCAGGCGCGTTCCATCCTTGTCTCCCTGCTGCACGACGATCCCTTTGATCCGACACCGCAATACCTTGATCCTCTTTTTTTGTCTTCTTTTCTTTTATATATGTATACATACGCGTACCCACATCCTGCGCCACGTTCGACACTCCTCCCGCACCTTACCGTAAATTGGATCGATCCTGTCCTCACCGGCGACAGGGGTTCGAAACCCGATCAAGCTTGCGGGTGCGGTTCTCGCAGACACGCGCGTCCCGGATAGACTCGGTCGCATCCGGCCCTTGTACGTCCACGTCCTTCTCTTTTTTCCTTTTCCTTTTGAGCACCCTCTTCCCCTTGCTCACGTACGATGCCCCCCCTCGCCAGGACCTTGGTGTCTGCTGGTGCGCACGCGTTCGCGCGTAGAAACGGGATCGAGATGGTCGACCCAGCGAGCATGGTCTCTCCGTGCGCCAGGCAAGACTGGCAGCGGTGGCGGACGCGGTACGACGAAGGAGCCCAAGGACAAGGGTCGGACGACGACCATCGCTCGGGCACGGTGGTACTCCCACAGGATGCGAACCAGGACACAGTTGGCGCAGTCGCCTGGGATTCCCAGGGGAATTTGGCCGCGGGCGTATCCAGGTGCGTTGGATTTGAATCCGCTTTTCAGGACGACCCGGACCTTTATTTTGTTCGTGACAGCGGCGGGTTGCTCCTCAAGTCTTCGGGAAGGATTGGAGAGGTGAGTGTCCCTTGTTATCATGGTACGGCAGCAGATTTGACAGGGGGTCACTGACCGACCCGAGGCTGCAATATTCGGAGCAGGGTGTTGGGCGGAGCAATCGCGCGATGGACAGGTCGGGTCGGCCTGCAGTATATCAGGTTCATACCCAGTTTTGTCCGCCGCATGTCTTCGGTATGTTGATGGTGACAATCTTAGGTGCTGGCGAGCACATCATGAGGACCGGGCTGGCTCGTACTATCGCTGGTGTCTTCCGTCCAACCTCCGCTCAACAGGACGACATGGACGTGGATGTCCACGACCTACTCACGAGGACACTGTCCACACAATTTTACGGTGAGCGGGAACGAACGAACGAATCTCTATAGACTCGTCTGAAGAGAGAACAAGATCCAATCATGGCACGGGGTGACGGCCATCCCAACGCCGGCGTCCTACTAATAACGAAAGAATTGCACGAGTCGGGAGATGTCATACGTACTGCCGGCTATTGGGTTAGTATGTTTCGCTGACGCTCTTTAGCGAGGTTATGGTGTGCATTCACCACGGAAAGTATGGCAGTTGCATACGCAAGTTCTGCGAGGTCTACACCAAAGGTAGGAGTCTCGCCTTCGTATGCTCAGTGGTATGAAAAAGATGCTGCAAGGCGAAGATTCTACGTCGTCCCAAAATTCCGCAGCAAGTTCTTAAGACGGAGACCTCACCCGTTTATATTACTGCTCTGCCTCTCCACGAACGGTCAACGTAAGAATGGACGGATCCGGTTGCTGGAATTTTAGCTTTCGTGCATGCAGTCACTTGTGATGACTGGCAAGATACATGCGTTAGCCTTCTGTTTCCCCATTCATGGGGTGAGGCCTAGGGATCGACCGAACAGCGCCGTTGTTAAGATTCGCAAGGGGCTGTGGGTTTCGGGAGTTCGCTAAAGGGAGTGTTGGACGAGCGGCGCTCAGACGTTGGAGCGTTTTTAACGGAAACTTGGTTCTTTGGCCCGTTTGATCAGCGATCATTGCCATGAGCGAATCCCGAACAAAGCCTACCTGCAAGTCGAGCAAACAGGAACAGGCTGACAAAAGACTGCCCACGAACGTCAGTATCTCCCGCGTGTTTCACGTGCTGGGTGCACACACTCGACAAGCAGACGGAACAGACGAAACCAATGTCCACAATGTTCTTGTGACAGAAACACGCCGCTCTGAAATCGATCTTGTCTTGAGTCGGGGCTGCGAGAACCTTGCGGATCGCGGGTGGGGAGAGGAAAGACATCTAAAACACATGCATTGGAATATAGTGTGGCGCCGCTGAGAGGGACGTACAATAAGATATTGAAGAAACGCATCGCGGCGTTCGAGATAAATATATGACCCGTTCGTCAGATGCGCAGCTTGCTGGAGGAAGACTGTGTCGGGTCCGTACACCTTACACACGTCGATCGTCACTTTCTAATGCTAGGATCTTAGCTAGGGCTTCACGAAGAGGGCTGCGAAACGGACCAGTTTTTGTGCTGAGAAGATGGAGTTCATGATTGGTATATATGACGAGGACAGGTCTGGAGACACCGAGAGAATGAGTATACGCGGGTCTGGAAGAGCGGTCGGGTCCTCCGCCGCGGTTGTAGAAGCGGGTTGATGGATGATTCGATTGATATCTGCACAATACAGGCAATCGTGCTATTGTCAAGCACGAGATCCTTTGAAACGAGAACGTACGGCAAAGTGCCTTGGTAAGCGCGCTGACTAGAGCGCAGGGTGCTAATGGCGTTGTTAACGCGTCGCACATGGGCACGAAAACGGTGAAGGCATACGCTCTTGGTCGAACTCGCCCAACGCCTCCATTTCACGCGTGATTTGCTGGATGACAGTAGTGTCGACCGTCTGAAAGGGCGGATACGAGTCTGCATCAAGCGGAGGTCCATCGTCGTTCGGGGTCGAGGCTTCCACCGAAGAATAGAACATGACACTAAGTCATGTGGGGGGGCACATCAGCAACGTTCACAGCCGGCCGCAGGAACGATCCCTACCGACCTCTTGCCAGGCAGTGCCCCAAAGACCGCCAGGGTGTTCTCATGCTTGGAAGCGATGTGGGCATTCAGGAAGGCAAGGAGATGGGACAGAAAGGTCTCCATCGGGAACGGGTACGGATTGGTTGCCTGCGCGGAGAGATGCCATTGGGTTGGCGACAGGTCCACGATGACGGAAAGGTGCGACGCCTTCTCCATCGCTGGCGGTCAAGGCAAGTGAAGTGGCAGTGCTGGCTTAAACAGAGGCTGACAGAAATCCCGATCAGGATTAGTTTTCCCACATCTCAGGGGCGTTATCCACATCCCTCCATCCATCCGCCAGGTGACTTCGCTGCCTGCCAGTCTTTCGATGACACTCTATGTGGAGCGCTCCATTGAGGAGGTCGGAGATGTCGTTTAGCGGAAACCCAATCCGGGTCAGGGAATCTGGCAAGGTGTCTTTCGAGCATATTCACTTCGACGTGCTCCTAGATTTTTTGACGACGATGAGGCTAAAAGGATGACCGTTGCCGTAGCCCCCAGACCAATAACTAAGTCGCCGATCACCCTGCTGGCATCTCCTTTCAAGGAATCCGTTGCATCTGCGACAGTTGGCTAGTTTGATGCACGTCCCGAGGTTCCCAGGACCACCGAAAACATTCCTGTAACAATGATGCCAAGTATCTCTTTGCGGGCACGGGGTGTCGTTTGGCGGTGTTCTTCCGACGATGCTGCGGAGTACATATGCAGTCTAATTCTGCCGCTGATACCCCTGTTCGACTTCAAAATTTTCAGAAATGCCCGCCACTCTAAAGGGAGTAGGCGCCGAAGAACCGCCGGGCAGGAAATAAATCGTCACGGTCAAGGATGCTGAACGCGGAGGATATCGAGAGTGCTTCACCGAAGGCCTCTAACACACTAAAGCTAACATGAAGAATTCGGTTACGCCGGATCGTAGTAGTGAGGTAGGGTCGTCGTCGCAGATGAATGTATAGTATGCTCGTGTCGCATTAATTTAAGACGGGGGCATGCATGCCAAAGGACTTCAATACTTGGCTGGCAGCGAAGGAGGCGAAGAAGTTTATTCTATGCGTGAGTCCTACGTCGCCGGCCTGGTTACTCTTGTTTCTGATCGTGATGGTTCACAAGCGACTCAGAGGGTACTGCTCATTATTTTTTTACCATGGTCTCATAATTTACAAGTTTTGGCAGGTGCAGATCAGCACATTAACTGACTGAACATACTAGTGAGTAATGCTTCTGTTCAACTAGGTGAATTTGGGATTTTAAGAACTAAACATGTCCTGATGCAGTTCAGTGTCCCTGCAGATCCTAATTTAGTTCCCCCTCATCCCATCTGCCTATTATTTGCAACCCTATCATCTCATCTGACTGCTTCTACTAGGCCTCTCACAATAACAAGTATCAGCTGGAGATAGAAGGTCTAAAACACTGATTCAGATGCTGAGTTATGACCTTCAGGAAACCAACTTCACTTAGTGTCTGTAGCCACATAAGGATGGCTATCACATCTCAGCAGCTGTCAAGCATTTTTACAGTATCTATCCTTCAGTACTGCAGCCTGTTTTATTGGCCTCACTATAACTCCTGCTGAGACAACCATCTAGTAATCCTATCCTGCTGGTGAGTGGGTTGGTAAAGTACTCATGACTTCCAACCTTCACCTGTTGGACAACAGTATGATGTGTGTAGTATCTAGTGCAAGATGAAGGTGTTGACTTTCTTTGAGGTCAATCAAATGTCATGTGAGGTGTGGATAAAAATACATTGGCTGACATCCAGACAAACAGAGAACATGAGGCAGTAGTATAAATTTGGATAGATAGATACAGCTGCATGCATATGGTGTCACATTATTTTGTTGACAGCATCATCATGTATGTAATTCTTTGTGTAATGTCCATTGCTCTATTATGTCCCTGTCCTATTCTGAGCAGTGTTTGGGATTCTGGTGCAAAAGGCCGTGTCATGGCAATTAGCAAGCCCAACGTGTCGAGTAGCGCCAACTAAGACAGCGCTCCCTTTTCTGTCAGTCAGTACTTTGGACCATTGCAGCGGCTCAAGGGTAACCATTGCATCTGAAACATTGTGCACTAGTACAGAACACTCACGCAAGTGACCAGAGACGGTATCCGGCGCTTCCCTCTCACTCATCAGCACTTGCAATGCTGTTGTCCAGTGTTCGCTCTGGAGCTTGTGGACGAAATTTATTCTATCAGGATTAAGGCCACCACAGTCAAAGCGTATTTTACTTGTATAACAGCATGGGGAAGTACGCGTTGGGATCGTGTGGTGCGTCGGGAGCGCGCTCCGGTCGCCACCGTTTGAACGACGTGGGGATCTTGGGAGGCAGCTTTTCCTCACTGTAAAAGGGTGATACAGAAGTGACAGTGGTGATGGCCTGGGACAAGTCTACGGCATCCGGCACCTTTGCGGGGACTTGCCCTTCTGCAGGAGCGGTGACGCTAATGTGGCCGTTAGCTCGGAACAACCGGTAGAACAAAGGGGATGCGCACGACTGAGGTAGGGAGTGCTGAATGAGCAGCGTCGACAGATCCGACTGGGTGACTACCGAAAGCTGAGGGTAGGCTCGCCGAACATCGCGTTTCCAGTAGGGGTTCTGGGCGGGGTCCGACGCTAGTCTGGGGATCAGTTTGGTAGGCAAGCAGTGGCTGTAATAGAACCTTTCGTTGCCGGGGTGGAATATTTCTCCGGGCGTGAACCGGGTTGGGGATACCTATTCAACTCTGGAATTGGGAGACCCGAAGAGATTTCAGGATTGACGACAACCGCGTCGCCTGTTTTAGCGTCAGCAGGCGTGCGACGCGGTGGGTGGGTCTAGCACGCACGGAATTTCTTCCAGAAGCCCGTTGGATGGACGTGGTAGAGCGTGGACTCTGCAGCTTTTCTGGTGGCCATGCGCAAGCGTGAGGGAACATCGTCTCAGCGGGCGCTACAGCTGCCACGGGCTAATTACGTAAGTCACCTAATATCTTTTTCAAGCGAGTGTATGCGCCCGGCTTACCAGGTAAGTGTGGACCAATGCGAGGCCTTGCTGACAAGGTTGGTGGGACGAGGATTAGAAAGCATGCTGTTTCCTTAAGTGCGGCGTCGCTAAGAAATCGGCTTGCAAATCGCGTTCGAGGTCGACGCAAGATCACGCAATTGGTCGTCATCCGCTCTCCATGCATCCTCCCCTTCTTTTTTTCTCGCCGAGTTCCCAGCTACTGCCTCCTCCTGCTATAAAACCTCCTTGACAGGCCCACGTCGACACAACCCAGCCCTTCCCCCTCGCATCCATCCCCATGGGCCTGATACTCCACCAGCGTGCCGACGAACAAGCAGGCGAGCCCTCGCTCGATGACGCACAACCTGTGCAGCTGCCCGAGGAGCGGGATCCCCACGTCACCCCCACTTTCACCTCCGAGACACTGACACATCCGTCGTCCTCCATCTTATATCTGCCTCCCCTCCTGTCCTCGCTTCCGCAGAACGTGTCCACCCCACCTATCGTCGTTGATCGACCACCGCTGGGCACCGAGACCCGTCTCCCTGACATCGACCCTGTCTCGCTCTCGCTGCACAAGGCATTGCACCACTTCCGTCCGCTTGCGGAGGATTATGCCGCTCTTCCTTACCACCTCGCCTTCAATTGGTTAGAGCTCGAGCTCCCAGAAGACGAGGAACGCGAGTGGTATGCCGTCGCCTTCCGGAGTCTACGCAAGAAGGGCAGTGACAGTGGTCGTGAGTAAAGCCGTGGTCCGAACGATGCCAGTCTCACCATCGGCACAGCACTCTACGAAGCGGACAAGAAAGCACATGAAGAAGCAGTTTCCAACGGTGGTGTGAGTAGATACACACTCCCCTGGTTTAGCGCGCTGATGTTTGTCGACAGCTTATCATGTATTGGTATGGGGTTCCCGACCCGGAAACGGGGATGAACCTCGCAACTTGCGTATGGCAGTCGCGAAGGCATGCCATCGCTGCAAACTCTCGTCCAGATCACATTCGGGCGATGAAGCTCGCCGCTGCTTCATATGAAATTTATCATCTAGAACGCTATCGACTATCCAAGGTAAAAGGTGAAAGGGGTATTCTGGTGGAAGAATTTAATGGCGTAGAATGTGGCTGGTGAACATCATAGACTGCGTCCAGCATGCTATTGACTAGCACGCTGTCGCATACCCTCCGGGCTACCCCAGATACCATACTCGAGCTTGAATTATCAATATCCATCAATATCCTTATAATTCATTTGTTCCATGCGATCTCGGAGACAGTACGAACCTAAATTGCGTGTGGACGTCTGTTCAGGGTAACAAGGACCAACCCGGATCACTGCATGCCCGAAGCGCCCCGCTCGGCCCGACCAAGTGAAACGAAAAACCCTCCCAAATCGTGATGCCAGATTGCCAATGAGCTTCATCTCCGTGTTCCAGGTGCACACGCAGACCATGCTGCTTCCCGGGCTTGCACGGGTCGTGCGCGACACTTGGCACGCTCCTTTTGGTCTATTTTGGCCCCTGTTTCAAGTCCAATTCCGACCGCATTTTGGAGTCATATCCACAGTCGCGGGTCAAAGCTGCCTGACGTACCATGCTGTTGTAGCATGATGATTCGTGCAAACAGTGTGCTTTCACGCCACGCCATAAGCCTGAACCCCAATCATCCCGCCGACACCCGTTAGCACCGCAGCATCCAATAGTCAAGTAACACGGGACCACCGATCTCTGTTGACAAACACCGTCGGCGGGCCTGTAGAAAAAGGTCGATGGTATTCGAATCAACTGCCAGTGCGATCCCAGTAAATCCACATGCTTGGCTGGCTGGCTCGGAGGTGCTAGGACCACATCAATCGCTGCCGAGCAGGTGTTTTCTGCGACTCCTTCGTATTCCTGTACTTGGCACTCTCTCGCATCAACTAGGACCCTTCCCTCGCCGCTACCGTACTAGGAGCGACCGGATCGATTTCTACCGCTACGTTTCAGCGCAGTGCCTGCAGGATCGAAGGAACAGCGAAGGACTCTTTCTGATGTCACTCGTACGAGCGGACGGCACTTCCAGTTCGCCCCTATACACCCAAATGAAAGATGCGGGCACCCGTGACACGCTGGCCTTGTCGGGTCTACCCGGGTCACATCGCACGCTTGGCCGTGCGGGCTAAACCGTGCGCTACCCTTCAGCCTCGGAATCACCTGATGGAGTAAGTAACGCTTACTTGTGTATGGGGGCACTTTTTCCAAGATATCTTGGAACAATGACGCGGTCGTCGCATCGACGCTGAACCGTTGATCGTGGGTTCTCCAGGTTACAGCGGGGCCGGAATGCTGTATTCGTATGGGCGTCGTGCTGTTGGCTCATTACGTTCAAAGTACACGTTGATCGAGGCCGGTCTCCCCCGCCCCATGTTTTCCCAGACCAACCCGGTTTCCTTCCCCCGCCGTGAGCAGGTCCGCTTGCTGGCAGATGCGTCTAGCCATCGCGCCAACAGCGTAGGTGCTAGTGTGATCCCTGTGTCAGTGTGAGGCAAGTGTTGGCTGTTGAGGTGAGTTACACTAGCTACTACCTTGATAACACATCCGTAGACCGTTTCACAGCGGCCCGCGGTCTTGCTTCGGCTCTGTAGTCTGCCCGCGGGGTGATTTCAATTTTTTCTGCGAGTGCTCATGAATGGACACACTGGCATGCACTATGCGCGACAGTCCGGAGGGGTGGGGAGAACTTGATGCATGTTTCAAGCGATTGGAAAAAATATACACTTGTCATTCAATGGAGCGCGCGATGTGTCCGCGCTACCTTCAGCCGGATGCCATGTCAACAAATATAGCAACGACGAGCTCAGCGATGGGTGAGCGGATGTTGCCGGCTCCCCAAATTTCAATCAGCGTGGATAGTCCGACGGACGGAGTAAGAGGGGGGGGGAGGATTAATGATCATTACCGCAGTATGATACGTTAATGTGTCGACGTGCTCGGCGGTCGCCTCCAGGAGGCACTGTCAATGGGCGAGGATGCACTGAGACGTTCTCACTTCTTTGCTTTCCCCAAAACTCTACGACTGGCGGTGGCATCACGAGGGGAAAAAGACTCGTCCGCGATAACTCCCAGCGTGCTCTAGCTGAGTAACCGAAAAGCGTGTCTTTGATGCTCGCGTCATCACTATTTTGCAAGGGCGCATCAGAGCCTCCATGTGCCGGCACGTTCTGTGTTCTGGCTGAGTCATGACAACCAACTCGCAGCTTGCCGCGAAGGAATGCCAAGCGTGTTCACAAAGACGTCCAGGCAGAGAGGCCCGTAGTCAAAGACTCCAATGGTCAGAATGAAACACTTGTCCACCAGTTCCTATCACGGAGACATTTCATACTGCGACGTATGATGACAGTACCCACATTCGACCGAAGCAACGTACGACGATTGCAACATTGCCTTCAACCAGATTCACTCCAAGACTCGATGCTGTCATGGCTGTCCGGGTTGGCAGGGACGTGCGAAAGGCGACATTTGACATCATCATGCGTGGCAGTGGCGCGTTTCGACGATTTCGATGGCATCATCCAGGGCAACGCGGACGACATCTTGCGAACAGGTGCCCGTGGAATCCCACACGGTTGGCTTAATCGAACCTTTTGCGGTGCGCCAGGTGGAGACACAGGTAGGTGCCTTATCGGGGTCAAGGGTCGCGCTTCTCGAGCCTTCAGTTCGATTGGTCTCATTTCCTTGCCACGCAGCTTCAAGCAGCATGTCAGCGGACCACAAGCCATGAATGTGCCTCGCTTGCTGATCCGACTCCAGACCACTCACCGAGAGAAGTGCTTCTTTTGAATGTACATTCTTTTCATCGCCACTAGGTCGAGCCCTATTGGCAACCAACAAGGCGGACTCTGGCAACGGAGATAGGAGAGCGTCCGATGTTAGCGGAGACACGGATCTAAGTACGTCATTGATCAGCGACAACCAGGTTCGGACTGATGTGACAATGCCCGCAACCTGGTCGTCTTCACGTCACTAGGTTGCACCGCGTTGCAGGGATAGTGCGCCTCCACGTCCTCCGTGAGAGAAGGGAATTCGTCGCTGGAGGTGCCATACTTCCCTTGATCCACAGTAAAACGTACATCTCTTCCGTTCTGATCGCCGGCCAGATTCGGCATACCTTGCCCAAGGGGAAGAGAAGGGAACATAGACTGTCCGCTCGAGCCCCTCTCTTGGAGATTCGACCGCAAGAACGGGTGCCAGCGGAAATCAATAGCATTGAGATCCAACTCGTAAGATTCGGGGAGGAGAGGATCAGATAAGGAAGGATCTTCTGTCGGTGAATCGAAGTACACTGGACGAGAACAAGCAAAGGTGGGTCCTGGAGTTGCATACACGTTGAGACTATCGTCGCCACCCCCAGACACTTGAGAAGTGTAATTAATATAGGCATCGTAAGCCTGAAACTCAGACGGGGGGTCATCGTATTGAACAAGACTGGAGAATGCATCCGAGATCTGTGGACCAGCGATTTCATCATCCAGACGTAAATGTGACGGAAGTAGTGCTGGAGGATACATCATATTAGAAGCTTGGAAGGTCACTTGCTGCGAGACCGAGGGTTTCTGGATCATGCTGTCAGCACCTGACCTGCTAGCTGAGGCGAAACAGCCCGGGGTTGAGAATGGTAAACCAATGGCCAGTGCCTCGAGCTGTGAATTCGATGACACTGGTTTCGCAGGGATGGTTGAGCCGACGCTTTCAATATCCAATGCACCACCCGCGTGATAAGCTGTACCGGGGGGTCCCTCTTGTTGGTCGAGCTCGGACGGTGAGAAAGCAAATATCTTTTCCTCGCGTGGAACACCCGGAGGCTTCGTCGGAGGTGTGTACGACTTGGACTCGCGACAAGGCGAAAGTAGTCCCCGTAAGGGATGGTTTGCTTCCAGACTACGAAACGTGTGGGCGAGCCAATCAGGAAGTGGACTCTTTGGTTCCTTTGGTGGTGCCTACAGGTCGAAAATAGGAAAATACTGAAGATCTTGGAGAATTAAGCGCATATACGCATACCACAGGCATGGGAAATCCATCGATATCGTCGCGAGGAAACTGGAGCGACCTCTTCATTTTCAGCACGGAAAAGTCTTTGCTCAGTTTCCCTGGGTTGATACCGCTGCAAGCATCTATCGGGGTCTTCGGGATGTCATGACTGCTAACAGAGGAAGTGCCAGAGGACAGTATCCTCTTTCGCAACGCCCGACTGGTGTGCGGCAGCGTGGTGTTGACCGATTTAACCATTCTGTCAAAGCGCGCATTGAGGCCAGCGACACGTCTTCGTTTCGCTGGCCGGTAGTCTGACGTGTTCATAAAGAGACCATGAGTACACCACTATAGGCACCAGGGAGAACTATTCTACTTGTCAGGTTATGCGACGCGTCGGTGCTGGGATCCGGTCATGATGAGCTCCAATGCTGGCGGTCGAGTGCGACCAACCTTGGATCCGTGTAGCGCGAAAGATTTGATTCAGAGTCGTCCCGACCCGCGAGGGAGGATGTGTCAGGTGGGCGGTGCATGCTGACCCGTGGGGAACAATGAGACCGCAAACGCTCATCATGTCGCTATCTAAGCGAAGCTCTCCCAACATGCTTGCGCGTCGCACTGCTCGGGAGCGGAGCCCACCGTTCCGGGTTGTTCGCTTCCACCACCTTCACGATCAGGACGACGCTCTCGGACGATGAAGCGGGGGGATCTACTCGCTGGCATGGACGACAATGCCACTCCACGTCGCACCATCGACACAGGACCGGAAAAGATTCTCTCCTCGAGTCCGAGTCTGTACCCCATGTTGTCCGGGCCAAAGACCCTTCCCGACGACACGCTTCCTCTGCACACGCACGTCAAGGCCCGTGAGCCCACCTCTCGAAAACGTACCTTCCTGATCGTCGGCCCCCTCTGCTTCCTTGTCCTGTTCGTTTGCAACACACCTCTATCGCGGTCTCTATCTCGTATCCGCCCGTCCTTGATCACACGCAATCCCGCCTACTTGATCACAGCTGATTACGGCGCCGTCGCGACGGAGAACAAGCGGTGCTCGGACATCGGGGTCAGCACATTGAAGGACGGAGGGAACGCCGTCGACGCAGCTATCAGTGCTTCGCTATGCACCGGTGTCGTCAACATGTTCTCGTGAGTATGTTCACCGCCGTCATGCAACAAACTCATCCCGCCCAACGCTCGGAACTGGTATGACATAAAGCTCAGGAATCGGCGGTGGTGGCTTCATGACGGTCCGTATACCACCAAAAGAATTCGGTGGATCCTCCGAGGTGTTTACTGTTGATTTCCGGGAAACCGCGCCGGGGCTAGCCAACACGACGATGTTTATTAATGATGCTTCGGCTGCCAAGTATGGTGGCTTGTCCGTCGGAGTACCGAGTGAACTTCGTGGCTTCGAAGAAGCCCATAACCGATGGGGTTATCTACCCTGGCGTAAGCTCGTTCAGCCGAGCGTGGAACTAGCTGCGGAGTGGACTGTGGACGTGGAGCTGGCCAGGAGGATCCAGGCAGGTGGTTACCATAGAAGTTCTTTTGGTCTCTGATCCATTACAGACATATGCGGACCTCATGCTTCACAACAAGGACTGGAGTGCCGTGTTTGCTCCAGAAGGGAAACTGCTTCTTCAGGGGGAGTCCATTCGACGCACAAATTACTCCCGCACCCTCAATATAATTGCAAATGAGGGTCCTGGCGCTTTCTACAAGGTTTGGTTCAATGTTTTCCCGTCATAACCACCAAATCGAACACCAGTAGCAGGGTTCCATTGCGGATTCGATCATTCGTAAAGTTCACGAAACAGGCGGCATCCTTACACATGCGGACCTCGAGAAGTACACTGTCAAGGTCGAACATGCGCTGGAAGGGAGCTATCGTGACAAGAAAGTGTACACTTCGCATACCCCTACGTCTGGGCCCGTGCTCCTCCATATTCTGAACTTGCTTGAGCGATTTGACCTGATCGGTGAAGGTCGAACGCCGCTGAACGTGCACAGAATTGTCGAGGCGATGAAGTGTGAGTATATGCACTCTCAGTGAGGGTCGTTGTTGAGGATCTCCACCGCGGCTAGTCGGGTTTGCAGCACGGTAAGTTGAGACGGAAACATGTCCCCTAAAGGCCAGAGCTGACCGCGCAACAGAACCAGAATAGGTGATCTCTCTTATTATGGCGGCGAAAAGGCCCGCGTTGCGGAGATTCCGACCAAGGAATTTGCTGACTTGATCGCCGTTAACCTCACTGATGTGAGTCTCGTGCATGTTGGTTTCCCGTCATCTTTGATCTTGCCATCAAGGATCGAACTCATCCGCCGGAGTATTACAATCCCGAGTTTGATGTCGAGACAGATCATGGAACTGTACGTTTTCTGCGGTGTGTGGATGACGAATACTTATTTTTGGATGGACAGAGTCATGTCTCGGTGATAGATAGGGATGGCATGGCAGTCACATTGACCAGCACAATAAATCTGGTTTTTGGTTCTCGAGTGCTCGATCCAGAAACAGGGATGATTTTCAACGACGAGGTAACAGCAACTTGTGACGCACGGTGAGAGCCGCTTTTAAATCATTCCCGGGTCATGTAGATGGACGATTTCTCCACGCCTGGGACGTCAAACGAGTTTGGCTTGCGGCCGTCTCCGTGTAAGTTCTCCTACCTCAGACTATTCATTCTTACGGCATGACGGATTACTGCCATAGACAACTACCCTGAGCCGCATAAGCGACCACTCTCTTCCATCACTCCCACCATCCTAGAACACGCCAACGGATCACTTTACGCCGTCATTGGGGGCTCGGGGGGGTCTCAAATATTCACTGCCGTCATTCAGACGTTGTTAAACCTGGATTGGGGTACGGATCCCAGCCAAGCAGTAGAGCATGGACGTGTCCATGATCAGCTTTATCCCAAGCGAGTTGCTGCGGATAGCGTTCTACCAACGCCGTTGTTCGATGAGCTTCGGCACCGCGGACATAACGTCGAAGGTACGTTGAGCGATCTTCCGTGGCCGCTCCATTGTCCCCTATCTTTCTGTTGACGTGTCGCGTAGTATTGGATGTCAATCGGGTCGCTGCGGCGGTCCAGATTGTGGTGAGCAAAGATGGCAAGATATACGGTGCATCACAATCTCGTGTGCCGAAGCGCGCGCTTATGCGACTTTTCAGCTGCGAGCGACTCGAGAAAGAATGGGATCGCGGCAGGATACTGACCTATTTCGTTTAGACAGCATACCAAGGACGAATGTCGCATACTGTGGCTGTGGGTCGAATTCGTTGATATGATCCCATGCCAACCACCATATGGGGGTAATTAATAGTTTTCATGCACAATGGATCCCTCATCTTTCGCCAGAGGGTGGTATAATCTGAGTCGTCGAGGTGCGCTTGAAACAAGGGGGGGGGGACCATCACTCGGTTACAACGGCACGGGTTCCGATTTGCGTGACATGTGACAGCTGGGTTTGAAATCGTACTGGGCACTGCCACCCTGCCTTCACCAGGGCCGCATCAGGCTACCGAAGGCGGCACCCGCTACATCCTTTGTCCCCTCTTACTTCTTGCCCTTTTGGTTTCATGTCAGACACGGACTGGGACCTCATTTCCTCTTATGTTGGATTGGTCAGTCTCGCAAGCGTTTCCATTTACTGCGGCGCGTTCGATTCGTTGCCGGTGAGTCCGTGCTGCTACGCCGATAGTACCTCTTTGGAGCGCGTCTGTAGGCCACTCCGCGCAATCAAGCTGCGCGAAAACAAAGCCTACTCCAGTATGAAGAGGATGAGGAGGATGAGGACGTGCCGGACCGCTTGTCCTCCAACGAGGCTTGGCTCTTCCCAATTGTGAGTACATGCACAGGCGCAGGGACATGCGGGGCCACCCTTCCTTCTCATGATCTTCCCAGGTTGGCTCGGTGGCCTTGTTCGGCATGTACATCGCGGTCACGTATATGGGCGAAGATTGGGTCAATTTACTGCTTGGGTGGTACTTTTCCATCACCGGCATTGGAAGTGTATGGAAGGTACGGTGGCGGGTTGAAAACTGTGGCATTTTGCTGACTCATGAGTGCCAGACCATAGTAACGTCGGCAAAGTTCATGATCGGACGGGAAAGATGGAGCGCGTTTGACAGGCACCGGTTACTCCTGCTCAGGGGCCCACTCCGTACGTCGCACGGTCGGGTATGTGCTGCTGTGGTGGATCTCATGTGCTTTTATTACTGCCCAGAGGTGATCACCCTGTCTTGTCGGACGCCGACGCTGGTGCTATTGCCAGTGTCCATTCTCCCATCGATTATGTACAGCTTCTCTGGTGGATCCCGGAAGCCAGTGTTGTGGGCGGGGGTGCTTGCGCTTTCGTTTGCGCACAGCGCGTTGTCGGTCCTCAGGCTCGATTCGTTCCGGACGGGATGCATCCTCTTGTCAGGGCTGTTCCTATATGATGTCTACTGGGTATTTGGTACCGATGTGGTAAGTGACAGACAGAGGTGGCAGGGTCCTGTCTCACTCGCGCTAGATGGTGAAAGTGGCGACCTCTCTTGATGTACCCATCAAGCTTCTATGGCCAAAATCGATGACGTTGGCTACCGAAAGGGGATTTACGATGCTTGGCCTTGGTGACGTCGTCATACCGGGTATTTTTGTCGCTCTTGCACTCCGTTATGACCACGCGCGTGCAGAGAACACGGGGAGGCCTTTCAAGAAGCCATACTTCTCTGTCACATTGACAGCATACATCGTGGGCCTCATCGCAACGATGACGGTGATGCATGTGTCCGGCAGGGCCCAGCCAGCGTTACTATACCTTAGGTAAGTATGGTTAACACGGGTTCCGGGCTCCCGATTTGCTGATCCGATGGGTGCGATGGGGTAGCCCGGCGTGTATGCTGTCCTTGGTCGGTACGGCGGTTATGCGTGGGGAACTGGAAGATGTATGGAGATGGTCAGATGATCACGAACTGTCAGCAAAGACCGCGCACGAAGCATCAGTGACAAATCAGGACTTGCCCGAAGCTGTAAACGGAAGGCGTGCGCCACAGCCGAGGGACGGCGCTGATGGGAGTGATCATGTGGACGCCGAGGCGATGGAGCAAGATGAGGAGGGGGAGGAGGTGCGAGCGAAAAAGCGCAAGAGCAGGGGGAAGAAGAAGGCGTGAGTAGAGCAGAGGCATGCTGAGCCCGCAAGGACGACGGGATGGACTAGCCGGCCGGTGTATTTTGAGGGGAGTTGAAGTGGGGTAACACGATGAGATGGTCCCACGCCGCCACTGCAGGGATGCCGTAAGTGCCTGAGCGAGTGCAACATGCAGGAGGGTGACGCCAGACGGGCTGGATGCACGCTGGGGGAGAGAGGAGGGCACTGGAGGTGGAGTGTTCCCACTGCGGAGGACGGCGCGTCGGACCTGATCGCCATCAGAGACAGACAAGGCTTCCCAGGGTCATATGCTGTAGGGACCGGACGCGGGACCAAAAGGGAAGGGCATGCCGTCATGCACACGCCTGCAAGGACTGGGCGCGGAGACGAGGTGGATGGGGGTTGCGCTCCCGAGCGTGGCGGCAAAGACCGGGCACCGAGGACGTTGGGGAGGGCTGAGGATGACGGCAAACACGTGACCTGGAGAGAGGCTCAGCACCATGAGGACGTCAAACACGGGAGGGCGGACCCGGGACACGCCTGTTGGAACATGTGAATGTGCAGCGGGGGGTCGCCATGCCATAAATGGCTCGGATGCTTGGTGTCTTCGCATTCGCTGTCCCTTGCCTCTTGAGCAACACAACACTCTCGTTTTAACCCCATCTTGAGGATTTTGCTCCTTCGCAGACGACACCGTCGTCCCTTGCGTACGTGCCTTCTCCCCTTCGCCTGTCGCCCCTCACCTTCTCCCCCAGCCCCCAGCGATGCATTCCCTCTCAAACGATGACTGGAATAATCTATTTTCGGCTCCTTTAACCCCGACCGTCCTCGCCAACCTCGCGGCCAGCGGCGCCTACTCCCTTCCCTCCTCTTTGCCCCACGACTACGGCCGCGCTTGCGATCCCCCAGCCGACTATCACAGCGATCACGCCGCATGGCCTCTCTCCCCTCATCACTCCCACAGATTGCCGCCCTCCAGACCACCTCCTCCCCCAAAGCGTTCCCCCCTCGACGCCCCCTTCCCTCAGGACCCCTCTCTCGGCCACCACAAGCCTCACCGTATAGCCATGCCCGTGAGTCCTCGTCCGCCCGCCCGCCCGGTCACATGACTCCTCATGCTCCTCATGATCATGCCAGACGTTTGATCATCCCCTATCAAACCCGCTCCGTTCCCAGAGACCTGATGATCGCGCCCTCCCCCAAGACCACTTCCCGTTGCCCTCTCTGCTCTACCCTCCCTCCAACCCTCCCGTCGAGCGTTCGAGCGTCGGCATACCCCCTTCCCTCTGGATGTCCCCAACATCTTCCCACCCTACCTCCCCTGCCATCTATTCCCCTCTCTCTCAGTTGTCCATACCACAGAATGGCATCGTCCCTCCCGATCCATCTCCCCTACATGTCTCTCCCTCGACCACCGTCGACTCAAAGTCCGCCATCCTCTCAGACCTCTTTGCCGACGATCTCTTTGGTGCATCCCCAAACGACCCAAACTCGGGATCGTTCCCCTCTCCCAGGCTATCGGGTTCTCCCGATATTCAATCCACTTTGTCGTTCACCGAAACCGATCCCGAGAAACTCGCCAAACAGGATCCCCTCGCAACCCAGGTCTGGAAGATGTATGCGCGTACCAAAGCCCACCTCCCCCATGCACAGAGAATGGAAAACATAACCTGGCGTATGATGGCTCTTGCCCTTAAAAAGAAAAAGGAGCAGGAAGACCCTCTCCTTCCTACCCAGGCGGATGTGCGCATCAAGACCGAGAACACACTCTCCAGCCCTTCCCTCAGCCAACTCGACCCGTCATGTCCCCAGTCCCCGTACGAGGAGAGAGGGAGATCTTTTGCAAAGGGCAAGGCAAAGGTACAGGTCGTCGGCTTCGACGGCACCAACCAGGATGGCACCGAGGACGACGAGTACGTAGTCAGCTTTTGATCCCTCTCCGCTCTGACGCCATTCCGCCTCAGCCTGGAACCAATGGACTGGCGAGCTATAAGCAGGTCACGATCCCGGATTTCTATGGATTGGCGGCCTCAGAGTCGCTCCCGTTCACGTCCCCCGCCCCTCTGTGATCAACTTGCTTCGCACGGCCAATTCGACGCTCGGTATCCCTTCCCAAGTGCTCAAGATCGCCCAGAAAAGTCTCCTGAGCGACCTGTGCGACGCTCGACTGAATTCGCATCACCGCCTGGCATACGGATACCGGTTGCTTCTACCCTATCTTCCTCCCGTCCTTCTGCAACTTCTTCAGGTCCTATGCGCTCCGCACTATCTGCCATATACGAGGGGAAGACGGGCCACGAGGCTTCCCCGTTTGGAAGTCCCACTCATGACAATGTCCACGTTAATCAATTTGATCATCCGCTGTCCGCTCTCAACACCCCTGCCTTGCAACCGTCTTCACTTCCATCTTATGGCCTCCATGGGCCCTTCAAGTCCCCCTTTGACGACCAATCATCAAAGCCCCGTGCTTTTCCAAGGCACGTGCGAAAGACCAGCTTTGATCACACTGTGGAGCGCGAAGGCATCTTCATAGGACTAAGCGGTAGACATCAAGTGAACGGCAAACCGTTGTCTCCGGATAGCCTTGCGGGACAGAAGCGGCGCGCAGACGCACCGCATGCAGAGAGCATACTACGTGCTGACCCGTCAAACGTTCAGGGCAATCCACGTTCGACAAAACATCGAGAGGCGGATCAGTATGTTGGTAATGGTTCATTCCCTTCCACCACTTTCAATTTCAGCTTTCCGGCTTTTGAGGGCATGTTCGACTTTACTTTACCGGGAAACGCAATATCGCATCATGAATTCCCACAGGTGGTGCAATCTACCGAGAGCGCGAGAGCATCCGATTTGCACTTTCACGACTCTGCGCCGCATTCTCTGAGTGGGCCTACTTATACGCCCTCCGTGGGTTCGCCTCCTGGTGTCGACGAGGGGATTTCTACTTCCGCAGCCGTCACCAACGCAGCGATGGCAGAAGGCTATGTTCAACATCTTGGTGCTGCTGCCAGTTTTACCGCTGACGATGGCGTCGACTATCGCCAATTCTTCGGACTTCCGTTCTCACCCTTGGACGCCGGTATAAACCTCGGCCAGGGGCCGTATACCCACGTCGATCCGACGCAGATCTTGCCCGCGGAGCACGGAGAGATGGTTTTGCAAAGTTATCATGCAAGCCCGACCAGCGACTGGGGAACTGGCCTCCCATCGTCGACTGCCTCTCCTGAGCCCTATGTCACATCCAATACTTCATCCCCTCCTTCTATCGAGGGCAGCAACAACGCCCCCAACCCCCGCATATCAAGTCGCAAGTTGTCATCAGCAAATCGCATCACTCAGGGCCTGCAGCGAAGGAAGTCTACGGCAAATACCACATCTGCCGCGTCTAGATCGGCCACTAGCACACCTGAGTTGACCACCGAGGGCAGCAGCAGTGCTACCGCCAAGGGAAGCAGCGATGATGGCGATCAACCCCCGACATCCTGTACAAACTGCCAGACCAGAAACACCCCACTCTGGCGGCGTGATCCGGAGGGACAGCCTCTTTGTGAGTAGGCGCGTCCACCCTATCCAACGTCTCATTGACCAGCGCCCGACAGGCAATGCATGCGGTCTTTTCTTTGTGAGTCGCTCGATCCTTTTCTACACGCCAGTTCTGATCTGTCGTGCAGAAACTGCACGGTGTCGTCCGGCCATTATCACTCAAGACCGATGTCATTAAGAAACGGTTCGTCACATTGTCGCCGATCGTATTTTATATTTATCCATCCACAGGAACCGGGCATCCGGCACACCAAATGGCAGCAATTCCCGCAAGAGCGGTGGTGCTGGGCTGCCAAAGATTGCGGCATCTGGTAGACCTCGTTCTGCTACTACGAACACTATTCCCAACGGAATTTCCAGCACACGAGTTGCACCGACGAATCGGGGGGCGAACGGGGCCTCACAAGTTGCTGGAGCGACTGCAGTGAAGCGGCAACGGCGGACGTCGACAGGGCTGCCCAATTCGCCTATAACACGTAAAGGGAACGAAACCGTCGTCTGACGTTGACGTGACGCTGTTGTGGGGGTGTCGTCGTTAGTTATGGGGGACCTGCGAGGATCTATTTTTTCTTGCGTGTGTAGATATTGGCTAACCATAGATTATTCGCTCTCTCCTTTGATCCCTATGCTGTATGTTGCCCCGTAATTTTATTCGACGTGTAGAGTACGGCGATGTACGAATACCGCGTGGGCGCATGACGCAGAGTGCTTGACGTTGGCAAGCGGACGCGCCCGGCCGAGCTTGACGAACAACAGCGACGACCCCACCACCTGCGCTATCTCCGGCTGTCAATCTGGCCTCGTTTTTCAGGAATGCCTCGCCGCGTACTCCGCTGCCGTCCTACACGACCGGTCTTCAGCCCGTCGCTTCAAAGGACGTAACGACACTCACCCGACGGCTCTCGCGCAGCCAGCACGACTTTGAGCAGGTGCTGCGCGCCGGAGGCACCGTGGTCATCAGAGAAAGCCTGGACGTGGACACGCTCGGCGCAGCGGACACCCCCGCCAATCCCACGCGCGACGTCGCAGCGTCACCGCCTCCAGAGAGAGACCAGAGGACCATCCGCGCTGCCCATCAGCCCCCGACCCCCATCATTGTCCCGCCTACCCCTTCTCCAAACCCTTCTCCCTACTCTGCCCAACCACGCTCTTCAACCTCCTCTAACGAAGTCTTCTATGACGCTGAAGACCCTGACATGCAGACCAAACGACGATCCATCTATCGATCTCCCGGCACCTCCAGCAGCCCAGACTTGGCTACCCTCATGCGCAAGGCAAAAGAAAGAGGTGGGGTTGTGCCACCCACGCTTGCTGCTGCCCAAAAAGAAAAAGAAAAACGGCCGGAGGCTCCCCCACCCTTGCCAACCTCGAGTGGGCGGCAGCCTGTGTCATCGCGTCCACGCTCGGCAACGAACACCGCGTCCTCCGTGCCACCCAAGTTGTCGATCACCGCTGTGCAATACAAGCAGGCCAAGCCACCCAAGGATCCCGTCAGCCCCAGTGGATCAGACTGGGTTATGGCCAGCCCTAGGTCGAGAACGACATCTCGGGTTGACTCTGACAAGGTGCGTTTTTTTCCTTCTGTCTCGTGCTTCAGTTGGCCATGTTGGACTGATTGTTGTTGTTCTCCCTAGGGGACTAAAAACTCCGTCAAGGCCAAGACGAGTGCGTTCTTGGGGAAAATGCTTGGACAGTCTACGACGCGCGATCGCTCTGTGCGTCGTTGACATGTTGTTTGTGGGACTGTATATTGACTGTCTACTATAGCGCACTAACGCATCGTCGCCCGCGACTCCTCAAGCTAGACCTTCGCTGTTTAATACCCTTGTACCCCCGGTTCCACCGTTACCAGGAGACGTGCTGTCGCCCATTACAGACGTGTTCACGACACCACAGCCACCCCCGCAAAGTGAAAAGCCTCTGCCGCCCATACGTGCCGGGCCGATGGATCGTGCCAGTAACGAATCTGACGTGAGCTCACTCGTCGTCGTCGATCCGGTATCTCGGATGAAGGGATGCACACCCTCTCCAGACGGACGGTCCATGGAGCGGCCTTTGGCCGGAGACGGGAAATTCATTGGTCATGCAAAGCGCCGGAGTATGAGCGTCAGTGACCTCGATATATTTAAATTGTGTGTGGAGTCCTCCCCCGCACCCACTCTACCTCCAAAGGACCATAGCGTCCCTGGACAAGCCTGGGATTCGTCGTCTTCACTGCACGGGATACTGTCCGACTTCAAAGGCGTGCTGTCGACGTTGGATCCTGACACGGGATCTTCGTTGCTTGATCTTCGGGATCCATCCGTCTCCGGCCGAAGAGCTGCGTCATCTCCTTTGTTCACAAACAGTGGCCAGGCACCCGCTTCATCTCAGTTGGACGTCAAGTCCCCTACACTGCATCCTCCTCTACCTGCCACTCCTATTGTTACCTTACCGACGGACTCGTCATCGGGGTCTGGAACAGATCGAAGCTCGCCGTCCAAGGATTCTCTGATGGCCGAGCCGATTGTGCCCCCTCGAACGTCCTCTCTCCGGACGCCTATCCGATCCAGTGCTGGCATACACCAACAGCAGCAAGCAATGGGAGTGGGTGGCGCTGGTTCGCCGCGCGTCGGGCAGCTCAAGCACGGTCCCAGCCCGTTGCGGTACAGGGGTTATGGGGCTCACATGCAGTCGTCTTACCGCGACACCTCAAGACTCCGTGTTCATCATTCTACCGCGTCAACATCGGAGCCTTCGTTAATCCAGACCAACGACGACGCGCGTCCCTGTACGTGTGTCCATCCTATTTTGCCGTACACTTGCGGTGTTCTGATACGATCAAAACAGCCACAGCATTGGGCGCTGGCTCACACGAGCTCACGACAAACGATCTTGTCCTCACTCGATTTGCGTCCAATCCATCATTTTCACATAGGGACAAGGAGGATCTGCAAGGTCCCGAGGAGCACGGAAAAGAGTTGGCTGCCCGATGTTATCAGGAAGATGAAGGGTTCCTGGCCACGGACAAGATCGCCGAGTGGCTGGGTGGCCAGTACGTGTTTCCCTATTGTTTTTTTTTGGAAATGGTTCCATTCGTTCTTTGGTAGTGGCTCAATCAACAAAATTGCGCTTCGATATTACATGGATTATTTTGACTTTGCGGGTTTGAGACTAGACAACGCATTTAGGTGAGTGATAATACTAGGGCGGATTGTCAAAGCTGAGACTGGACCATGCAGACGGTTGTGTTCCAAACTTTATCTCAAAGCTGAAACCCAACAAGTTGACCGTATCCTTGAGGAGTTTAGCAGACGTTTCTGGGATTGCAACCCTGTCCGTCCATATGGAAACGCAGGTGAGTGGCACGTCTTATTTGTGTCGTTTGATGGCTTATATGTTGTACGTCGCAGGTGTCGTCCATGCGGTCACGTACTCCCTCCTGCTATTGAACACCGATCTTTATGTGGCCGATATTACCAGTCGCATGTCCCGAAACCAGTTCGTGCGAAATACCATGACTGCGATTCAGATGCAGTTGCATCCACAACGATATGCTTCCACGACGGATTTAGATCTGGATGATACTAGCAGTGGACCTGGTACTAATTCGGAAGGGACCGAAACCCAATCGGTGACACGATCGAAACGAAGCGGTAGTATTGCGAGTTGGAATAGCATCTCCAAGGATACGTTCGTATCTTCGGGGCTGTCTTCCGCTGGGTTATCTGCGGCGCAACCGTCGTTGAACAGCAGTACCACCTCATTCCAGCACTCACCTGGCGCGGAGTCGCAACCGCTTAGTACCTCGTCTTCGCAAATCGTCTATGACCGTAACTGGGAGGCGGAGATGGAAGCGTTACTCAAGGTATGCCATTGAACCGTCCCTTTCTTGAGACTCATTTGACCGGCTCGGTGGATGTAGGACATGTATGGGGCTATCAAGAACCAACAGATTCTGCAACCAATTGGTATAGTTTCTTCCACTTGTCTGTTAGCGTGCTAACCAGGCTTGACGTAGCCCATCATGCTGTAGCACGCAGCCGAAGTTTACGAGGTCCCCCTGATCGACTGACCACGCTGAAGCGGGGTAGCATCAGAGGGATTCAGTCTATCTTCGGTGCACCGTACAGCCCCTACAGCAGCGGTAGTAGTATCGACGGACGTGCCAGCCCGTCGCCCAGCTTAGCCACCTCAGCCCACGAAGTAGGACACGTTGTCATCTGTTTTTTTTTTTTTTGCTGACCCTGGTTCCAGGGAGTGCACAGCTCGATGGCCGCATTTTTGACACCTGCCCTCGGTTTTGCATCTAATTTGTCCCACACGATCATCCGTGAAACTCAGGAGGACGAGGAGCGGAGCTTTCATAGTCACGAATCGGGCTCGACCGCGATCAGTATCACGGACGAAGAACTCGCGTTGCTTGGTGCACCATGGGCAAAAGAGGGTATGCTCTGTCGCAAGCAGTACTGGGAATCTGCTGGCAAACGTGCCAAGTCCAAGAATTGGCTCGACGTCTTTGTCGTCATTCAACGTGGCGAGTTGAACATGTTCACGTTTGGGGAACATGCCGGGGGTGGGTCAGGTATCGTTGGTGGTGGTAATTGGCTCGTACGTCGTCGGGTCCCCGTTGGGTGTGATTTGCGACTGATCGCTGTGCATAGGAAAACGCGAACTCGGTCGGTACTGTTCACCTCGCACACTCGTTGGCGCACGCGCTTCCACCTCCGGGCTACAGCAGGCAACGGCCCCATTGCATGGTGCTGACGCTCGCCAACGGTGGTGTCTATTTCTTCCAGGCAGGCACGGAAGAACTCGTCAACGAGTGGGTCTCGACGTGCAACTACTGGGCGGCTCGGACGAGCAAGGAACCGCTGGCAGGTGGCGTCTCCAACATGGAATACGGGTGGAGTCGTGTTTCGGATGCACACCCCCGATCGGTATCGGATAATGACCCGTCTCGTGAGCTTGATCGCACAGATACCCTTAGCATTCGAAGCGGTCGGAGCAGCCGAAGCAAGTTTGGTAGGCGGGAGGGGGTGCCGACCTTACGAGCCCCGCATTCTCCCTGGAAAGACAGAACGACGATCAATGATTGGAAACCGCCCATATCACCGATGATATCGAGCATACATGACGAGGAGACGCAATTAGAAGCACTGCAAAAGTATGTGGGTATGCTGAAGAATGATCTCAAGCATCACAATGAGTTGCGTGAGCCAATGGCAGCCTTGGTGAGCTGGTCGTCTTTTTTTTTTTCTTGCCTGAAATGGCTGACGGACGGACGATGGCTTAGTATGAGCCTCGTTCGGCCAATGGTCTCAAGGCACAGAGTAATTGGGAAAAAAAGTCCCAGTATTTGCTGACGGAGATCGTCAAATACGAATCTTATATCGACTCGCTCCAATCCGGGATGAATCTCCGACTGAAGAAGAGGGGCGAAAAGGCACTGGAGAGGGCCCTTGGGTGTATCGTACCAGACGACGATGTCGTCCGCTCGATGACGCTGCGCCGGAAGGAACGTGGTTCCGAAGAAGACACGATCTCCGAAGCGGAGGGGCCGTCCTTGTCCGTTCTTGGTGCCTCGCGTCTTCACCGTCGAGAGACGGCAGAGAGCGGTCAGTGGCAGTAAGTGGCGGCAGCATACGGTACACGATTTTCGATCGCAATAGAGATCACGCTTTTCTCTTTTCCTCTCGCTTCTCTTCTTTCCCTTTGTGTCTGCCCCGGAGGGAAAGACGCTGTGTACTTTGGGGTGGCATGCGGAATATTTATGTACGTACGATATCTCACCATACATTGGTTTCTTTTTCTTTCCGCCTGTGGACAATTTGCTCTTGAATGGATATATAATTACAGTCAACTCCCTCTTAACACCTCTCATAAGCCATACTCCCTTGTAACCCATAATTCTTGGGTATCCCAAGTTCTGGGCTATCACTATCTCATACTTCCTTACAAGACATACTTTCGCGTCTATCCCGAGGGACATCTGGTCGTTGTCCCGAGGCTACCACCTCACGTCGTGGTCCCGAAAGCGAGGAAGAGGTGTGCTGCGATGAGGAACACTAAGAAAAAGGCCGTTCCAGATGCTGATAGCGGCACACGATCAGATTACCCTTCCGTAAGATCTGTCCCTCCGCTGGGCACTCTTCCTCACGCTGTCGAACACAATCCCCGAGTCCCTGCGCACGAGCAGCTCTGGCAGCGAGGCCGCCAAGCAGGTCGATCACTGAGACACATGCTATCAGGCGCGTTCGCCTACTCCCGGTCAGAGTACGAGTGTGCATGATCGAGTCCACCTTCGGATCCGCCTGAATGATCTGATATTGTCAGAGAAAAACGAGAGGCCGATACCGTACATATCCCGAGATGGTCCAGTCTCCAGCACGCTGATATGGATCCGTGAATCCAGCCGCCGATGCGCTCTGGTGCTCCCACCGCAGGTCTGCCTCGCTCACCACCTAACCACCCTTAGAGCCCATTCATCCGTCGGTAATCTATATACATGAGCACTGTGACGGACGAAAGTTCCACCAGTTGAACTGTCCCGAATGTCCCGTAACGTTACACTCGATAAAGTACAGTAGCTTTCGAGCGAGACCAAACCCGATCGGATTTCGAGAGAGCGCTGAAGTTGAGATCTCGATGCCGTGCTGGACGGCAAGCCAGATGCAAGCCTGGTCGAGAAAGAGGTCAGAATGTTCGGTGAAGAGCTGCTCGTTAGAACCAAGGGTCGCGCGAGTGATCTTTCGTGTACGTCCGACCAGAGCAGGTGGGGGTTGATTGATAGTCTGGTGACCAGACCGTTCCGAAAGTGAGGCAACCGTCGTCACAGAACGGTCTCGTCGATTGACGTCTCCGTGTTTTTCTACAATCTTGGGCAACTCGCTCTTGAGACATCCAGGGATTTTCTTTCTATGGGTCAACTATGATTTCAGAGGCTCAAGGCAGCTTCCTTGAGGTCGTCGCTGATCGAATCCGTCGGTAGACGCGCAGGACGAAATAGTTGCTTTCTCGGCCACAACGCTACACCAAGTTCACTTCCTTTCTTGTCCAGCCACGCCGCGCCCCAAACATTCTCACGCACACTGCTGTCGCCAGAATGCGTACCAGCGTTATCTTGGCGACTAAAATGACAATGACAGTCTCGGGATCGCTCGCAGAGAATCAGCCGTAAATAGCGTTCGGAACCCCCCGACTCAACCCAAACGACAGGTCGCTCTCACACAACGCTCCACACATGCCATATCCGCAACTGCGAAGGAAGAAATGGGGTGGACAGCGGGCAGCGACGGGGTCCCGCGTCGTTCGTTCCGACGGGCAAGCGTTCGACGTGTTTCACGTCCGGTACATGTCAGTCGTGAGTCACGTCGGCGATCACTGCTGTGGGAGGAGGGGTTAACAAGACGCGCGCGCCGTGTGTGCGTCGGGTTGTTGCTACGGGACAAACGAAAAAGGAAAACAAAAAAAAAAGGACGGACAGAAGATGGAGGGGTGAGGGGTCAACAATACATGGGCTCGAGTGGGCGCAATGTCGGACAAGGGATCCGGTAGGACGTCGCAGGACTCATTCTTAGCTTAGGAGAGGCAGGAGGGGAAGGTGAGCGTCGCAACGTCGTCAAACATCTACTTGCGTGTGACCTAAGCCTGAGGCAGGCCGACTTGCGTGGTCGTTGTGGGAACGCTGCATCCGAACGGTCGGTGACATGGAGATACATACGCCAAGCTTGGACGCGATGTCATTGACAAGCAGCTTGTTTGGGTACAGAAGGCAGAGGACCGCGTGGTATCACGGAGCATATCGTAACGCTAGTATGTGCCCAGCGCCGAGCACCTGGTCCGTCGTCGAGGAAGTCACTTTGGATCCCTTTTCGTTCATTTATTTTGAACTTGTACTGCAGGCGGACCGAATTCATAGAGGCACATGATCATCTACACATGTGCAACCTCGCTTGAGCGAAAGACGTACAAGATTCATATTCCCGTGGCGGTACGTGGTATGTACCTCAATGCAATGCAAAATGATCGCATCACCGGCGGGTCGTTTGACGGGGACGTCAACGGGCATGATCATGGTCATGCCGCTCGTGGACAGCCTTTATGATCGCCTTTGGTGTGCCCGGCTCAGGCATCTCAATGCTAGGATATAGCAGGTGCGGGGATAAACGTACGTTCGCCAGTGGTGTCCGATATATCCAAATATGCCGGTGGATGACGCTGCGGTCATGTTGCATTCGCGCCGAAGACAAGCCAGCAATGAGAACAGTTTTCAGGCGGCGACGGCGTCACGTCGACGATATCTCTGACAACCACTGTGCCAGTGAGCGCTCTGTGTCAATGATATAGACACCATGATCTTCGCACAGCAATCCAAGATCATCACAGATGGCATCTATCAGACGTGTGTGTGGAATATTGTTGTCTCAGATTAGCTCACAGCTTTTGAGGTGCTACATACTAAGTCATGCTGTTCAAGTACGGATTCGTAGTAGATCGTTTAGTCAGAAAAAGACCTACAAATATATTTATTAGGTTGCGCGCGCGCTGAGGCTTGTATACGGACCTGTGAGCTGCAAAACAGTCTGGCACCCTGCAGAGCTGAGTGCTCGGCCGCGAGCAGTGGCAGTGACTACTGACGTCACAGCCACCTTGATCAACCTGTCTGGTGGCTGGCCGGCATTCTATATGGTTCATTCATCATGGCCAACTGCCACTGATATCTCACGTTCAGCGAGGTCCAGAGCTGTTGATGCTGCTTGGATGAGCCTCGAGCGCCCTCAAGGCTGCATGTTTGTGAAGATACGCCGTCAAGTTCGCCTTTCAGAGTTTAGTTGGCCGCGCCACGGCGCAACGTGTTCGTTCTGACCCTCGGGCGCAAACAAACTCCACGGACCATCAATCGGATCTCGAGAAAGGCCGAATCTGACATCCGTTTCGTGGCTCGAGTAAATCATGGTTCTAGTGCGCGACGCTAACTTCTGCCAATCCAGTCAGCGTGTGGTGCGTGAGTGAACCTATCATCCGCCATCACTGTCCGATTCCGTAATATGTCGTTTCACAGAAGTGCTGCCCACATTAAAGGGCAGTTCGCACAGCAAGTCATCTGCTGATGGCGGCAACTCGTGGTGCGGTTTGATCGGCACCTCAGGCTTGAGGGCCATAGTCCCCACCATGACTGTAATTCGGCTTCCCTTCAATCAAGCGGATAAGCAGGCCATTCTTATTGCCGCGAGTCGGTACTTGGCTGCAGGCCATGGCCGGAGTGGAGCAATGTCCCGAATTGATCCATCACTTCTTGCCACTTGCTTTTTTGGCCGTATCTATATTTAATAACACTGGTTGTTTGTGAGCTTTTTCCGACAAGGTTCACTTGGCACTGCTTATATAGTCCCAATACATGCGTTCACAGGCACGATCGTCCCCTTCCTCATCTTACCTTGGCCTATCATGCCTCAGACCATAGGGCAAATGTATCTTACTTGTGCATGGCTCGAGGCCATCTTTTATGGTGCGTTACTTTTCACCGGCCTTCTAACTCTACTCTATTCAATCCATTTGACTCTTAGGTATCAAGTGTGTGATCATCTCGCATACCTTGTACCAAAAGTCCAGCTAAAATGTATTAAGCTGCATGCTATTTGGATATTGTGTCCATATCTTGGTCTCGACTACTACATCATCTCACAGGTGATTCCCCTTGGCTGCTGAAGTAAACATCCTTTGCTGAAAGTACTCCAGGGTTCTGACCGCAGCTGTTATTCAATTTTCATTATCCACTGCACACGTCATCATCACGCTCGTCGAACTACTTCAAGCTTTCACCCTCGATGTCAGTCCCAATGTGTACTATATGACTCGGGGCACTTTGTTTATCGTCGGGTTTTACGTCTACATCATAAATGTAAGCTGCCAGTCTTTGCGTAGGTTGACCTGAAGTAACCGAACCTAGACCTTTGTCCAAGAACTGTTATTGGTATGCGTCACAGCCAGTGGGTTGCGTTTGGCTGACTCCGCGTCAGATTTGGCGATTATACGGTCTATGGGGACGGAAATGGGGGGTCTGCATCGTTCCAGTATGTGCTTCTGGAACTATTCTGGCTGCATCTCGTATTGAATTTGAACGATAGCTGACCCTCTGGAGTGCACACGTCTGTAAGTGTCGATCATCGAGAGTAATCAAAGTGCGATGTCCGACGGCGGAAATTTCAAGGTATCGCGACAATTGGTGTATCCAGCTTTATATCAACCACGGCCACGGGCACACCCCACAACGTGCTTGCCTTTGGCTTGGCTGGATGGGGACTTGAAACTGCCACAAACCTGACGGCGAACTTTGGCATCGCATACCGTCTTTGGAGAACGGAGCAGATGACTTCCCTGTTAGGCATACAGAGACGCATAAATTACCGGGGCACTCTGCTTGTTGTGGTGGAGTGTGGCGCGCTCATCACGGCATGCACGGTCATCATGTTTGCTCTGTTTGCTTCTGGTCACGAGTCTGGCATCGTGGGGGTCGGTATTGCAACGCAGATTGCGGTGAGCCTTCTCCATCCAATGTATGCTAGATTCGTTGCGCGCACGAGGGCTGATGCATGGTTGTAGACCATATCGCCATTGATTATTGTTGCGCGTGTAGGCCTTGCTCAAACTCGTTCGCGTCCTAACGGTGGGACGACGAGCACTTATCCTCTGGAGATAAGTGTACTTCGTGAAGACAACTCGCTCGGCGATTATCCCTCGCACACGATAGGTAAGAAGCGGTCCCCCACATATGAAAGAGGGTGAAGGGCATGGGTAATACTCGGCCCAAGGTGTATGAACCATTATGACAGCGATGAATTCACTCGGATTACGGAGACCTTTATCAGCGTTATCGACAAGCGGGCTCCTCGACATGGTACTAGAGCCTTGCATTCTGCCGTGGTCCGATTTCTAAAGGGAACCTTCGGTTTTCTCGGATTGAAGCATGCAGCCATGCAACCGGCCCTGTCGTCGTCATTCTTGGCTTCTCGCCGGACTCATGATTACAATAATACAAAACGACAGACCTCTTTGCAAGCTGTTTTGCGACTCCTGCGTTGTCGGCAGTCTTGAATGTTTCTATTCTGTGTGCTGATTTCCACTAACATATCAATATAACCAAGTTAGTGATCTTCGCGTTGCCGTGCGGATCCCTGGAACTGCAGCCTGGTCAATGCTAGCAGGACACCATCACGGACGTCCTGCTAAACTTGCTCTACTTGTACAGTGTTTTTTTTTCCTATCCAATACGACGAAACTCAGTTGTGACCAACCACGCTCTTCGCCTTGTATGGTTCCTCCAGGTATTGTTTCTCGTCTGACGTGAGCGTAATGTGGATGGCACCTAAGGACACGCGGATGTCGGCGTTGCACTTCAGACAGGTTCGAAAAACTGACCAAGGAGATCCAACAGGTTATCCAAGGAGGTCGTTCCAACGATGGGCGCGGTAACGATGTCTTGGGAAAGCGTCCAAGCAAGCGCAATCTGAGCCATGCTAACGCCCTTCTTCGTGGCTATCTCCTCGAGGCTGTTTGTCGCGGTAAGTGTTGTTGGCTCAATGACCACACCGATGCAGCATACCGAGTGATGATATTCTTGTCAGACTCGTGCTGGATATAAGAGTTGATGGATCTGTTGGAGGAGGCTCAGATGCACGGATCGTGTAACCGATATAGCACGTACAGGTCCGTCTTTCCGCGAACTGTTTGCTCGCTAAGAGGTCGCGTAAGCAACCCTCTCGCGAGCGGAGACCACGGAATACATCCAACACCGAACATCTATCAGTGTGGACGAAGACACTTCCAACACTAGATCGCCACGCTCCTACCTTCAATGTCGGAAACATTTCCCGTTCTTCCTCGCGATAAATCAAATTATGGTGGTTCTGCATGGATATGAAAGGCGTCAAGCGACTCGTAATAGCATAATCTGTGCTGCACTTTAGCACACAACCCTCTCAGTCAGCAGAGGGGAGATACTCTGCATTGCCTGGACTAGGGGGCACAGTTAGCACACGACCCGCTCTCTGAGATGCTGACCTACATTGATACGCCCAGCAGGAGGACATTCCAATGTAACGGGCATATCCGGCTTTGACCACATCATGCAGTGCTTGCATCTGATCGCCCTGTGAGAATGAGTCCTCAGGGCATTTGAGAGCTCTTACCGTCTCATCGATGGGTGTCTCCTTGTCAAACCGATGGCCTAATCGAGGTTAGCTGTAGAAGTAATGAGAAAATGAAGGCGTGCATTGTAGGACATCCACATAATCGAGCTGAAGACGTCCTAGGCTGTGCTTGATAGATTGGAAGATGTGCTGGGATTACAGTAAGGGTACATGAAACAACGGACAGTATATGCTACCGGTAAGGCCTACTCACCTTACGACTCAATCCACGTTGGTTGACGTATCCCAACTTCTCGGGGTTAACAGCCGACTTGAACAATCTCTCGTTGGGTGTGCGACCGACGGCGTGGTAGACCTAATGTCGATAGATAACCCCATGCAGTCACGAGGCCAGGGCGCACACCTTTGTCATGATCACGATCTCATCACGAGGGAGATTCAGCTTCTTGATGGCCTTTCCAAGTATCACCTCTGATCCACCATTGGAATACATCTACGCACAGACAAACGCGGAAGGTCGCCGTAGTTCCTACGCCAGATTGGGTCGAGACTTACATCGGCAGTATCAAAGGTATTGATGCCCGCATCATAGCTGACTCTCGGGTGAGGAGATATACCAACGATTCCTGTATAGCTTACGCTGCCTTGATATGTTTTATGGCTTCTTCCTCACCGAGGACCCAGTCTTGCCATTCACTCGTGCCTTTTAAGTTGGAGCTTGTCAAATGGAATGGTGCGACCGCGGATGACTCACCATACTGCATGGTCCCCAAGATGATCTTGGAGACTTTCAAACCCGAGCTGCCCAAACGGACTGCAGAACGAGTAAGACTGGGGCGTTATGCAAGGGCGGAGGGGCAAACCATAAGGCATGGGTTTTTGAGCGGATGTCATTCCTGGTGGTGTCAGTCCTGGTGAACGTTGGAGGGAGAATGAGTAGGCAGGGGCGTCTGCGACCCATGCTTGGAATTTATATCGCTGCTCGACGTGCAGTGCGTCATGTGAGGAGACTTGCTCATACTTGCCATCAGCGCCGGCAACAATTCAATTCGCCGCCCGAGTCCAGACCTACCCCGCACCTGCCTGGCGGCTCATCGGCCCGGAAGTGTTATTAGCCCCTGAAAGCAGCCACCAGGCGGCGAGACTACAAAGTAAAGCTACGCCCGTACGAAACGTCATGCTTGGCTCTCAACCACATCAACCACCTCCAGCTGGGGCATCTCAACATCGCGCAGCTCTGGTTCCTGAGCAGTAGCGAGGAGCCCCGAGTCCTCCCGTCCTTCCGATGGCTCGTGCTGGCTGATCGGATCGGTCTCCTTACCAGCTACAACGTCTTCCTGCAGCACAGACGTGCCCGATTGAAAAGACTCAGTTAGCGAACTAACAGTCGTCAACGCCATATCCAGCACTGTCTCGACACGCCTTTTCAGTGCTTCGCTCGAACTAGCCACGGCCTAAAAGCAGGGAGCAACGATCAGCATCAATAGTTCTTCATGCTGAGGGGCGCACCAAGGAGATGAGATTGATGTGTGCGTCAGCATCGTCAACCCGAACAATCAACGCGGGGCTATGACTCGTCTCTTCTCCTTGTTCGGTCTCCTGGTCAACTTCAGGCATATGCAGTTCTACCTCCCCAAAATGCGCTTCGAAAAACCAGGCAAGACGTTGGATTCGGGTGTACGCCGACTCCGACGCAGAATCAGCATGTGGGTGAGAGTGCGAACATGCTTGCGTGGTGACTATGGCGAAACCAAGTGATTGTCAGGCACGGAAACAGGCCGGGTCCGTCCAAATGGCACGTACGCTTCACGGACGCCGGGCTCTTGTCAATGCCCGTAATCAACGCCAGCGTAGAATCAGCGATCATGTCGTTACTCGCACCCGAATCCCATTCCAGCGTCAATTCGTGTTCATCCGTGTGTTTCACGTCAACCACACCCATGACCTAGAACTCGTCTTGGCGATCGCATTACCTGGACCACAAGGACTCACCCGCATCGTGGGCACCCCATTCTTGTCCACACCCTCTTCCACGCTTCCATACATTCCTTCCAAATGCCACCGTACCAAATCCCAGCGGACGCCAAGCACGACCGTCTGCCTCTGCGTCATGATCGTCGTCGAAAGGCCAGCAAAGTCTCGGAGGTCACGAGGTTCAAGAAGCGTGTACGAATAATCTTTCGACACAAGGAGGCCGGAGACGATGTCCCCCTCTTGCGGCGCTTTCGCCGCTAACGCGCCGATAGCCTATTTGAATATCCCGTCGAGCGAGATCGCGACAACGAGGCGGTGGATAACTCACTTTTGCAACGCGCTCGCCGCGGAACGAGAGCTCGAGTGTCTCCAGGTTACGTGGTGTATGAATTTTGACGTCCTCGTCACGATCCTTGTACCGAGCAGTCATGGCGGCACGCAGGCGACCCATCGCAGTCTGTTCGCCGTGGACAAGGACCTAGAAGACGCCAAACAGATCAACAAACCAATGCCTAAATGGATGAAACCACTACTCACAACATGTTGAGCCTTGACTTGTTCGATAAACTCCGAATTTTGCGAATAATCAACATGGGCACTGAAGGAGATGTAATCCACGGAAATTTTACGAGGTATCGAGTGTCCTTTGAGAGAGATTATCTCTTCAGGTTCTGTCATGATGTCCTAGACAGTTTTGAATCAATGATGAGTCGAGATCCATCGGACACGAGGTAGAAATCAACATGTCACATTTCGACGGTACGATACACGACGAGCCCGAGAGACGATGAAGGTCGATCCCATTCTGACTACCACTCACCCGTGCGAGTGTGCCCTCGATGGAGTACCCAGTAATAATAAGACCGTTCCTCGGATCCGGAGCCCACAGTTCGAGTAGCTCGCGACTAGATCCTGATTGCAGGAAGCCGGGAGAAGCAAGCACAACACACGGTGGACCCTCGGCAATCTTCCGTTCCCATCCTCGCGGTTGAGGAAGATTAGAGATATGTCTACGAAAAGGCACAGATATGGTGCAACGCATCAACAGCGACCAGGACGCTCACTTGAAAACAAACGGGTTGTCCCGTTTCGCGAATCTCGATCGGATATTCGCATTCATCGTGTGTATGTAGGTCTGGTACACCGCCATACACTTTCTTGCGAGGCTCGACGCGTAGTATATCGGAACGTTGTGAAGGTCGGAATGCTTTTTCCAGTATTCGTCCAGGATAAGAAGCAGCTCCTGGGCTCTGCCCAGAGCAAACGCAGGTAGGAGAACGTGGCCTCCACGCCTGATGATAGAGTGTACCAGACTCGTGAACCGTAGTTCTTTTTCTTCTCTGCCTTCCAAACTTTGTACCCCGTACGTGCTTTCGACGATGAGCACGTCTGGTCGAACTGGAGGAATTTCTGCCTTCACCAGGTGACGGTCCTCTTCGCGAGAATAGTCGCCGGTGTAGAGAATTTTGAGGCCTGCAATGTCAATCAAGTACATACAAGCCCCTAGCACATGTCCTGCGTGGTATGGCGTAAACGAAACACCCGGGCACGGCGTGATCAACTGATGTGCCGAGACCGGAATGATGGAAGAGAGCGACATGGATAGCTCTAGCGGGGTGAACAAGGCATCGGACGACGAAGAGCTGTATCATTTTTTTGCGATTTGAGTAGGACGGTCTACACGACAGGCCCACGAACCTCATGCGAACAAAGTCTTGCATCATGAACTTGTGTACGGCCTTTGTTGGATGTGTCATGTACACCTTGCCCTTACCGTCCTTGAAGTTGGTCTGTGAAAAAGCAGGTGGTCAGTCAAAACAAGCACAGCTGCGCACATGGATACGTCGGACGCCGACCTTCTCCATGATGTAGGTTAGTGCAGCAGCATGGTCGAGATGAAAACTGTGTCATCGCAAAATGAGCGATTTTTCTCCTGCGACGCCAACACGTACTGCGTGATCAAGACGGCGTCCACGGTGCTCCAGTCAAGCTCGTCGACAAACGGCAGGGACGCCATCCCACTGTACGCAGGGTGAACGCCAGCGTCACAGACAATGGTTTTTCCTCTGTAATGGAGCACACAACAAGAACGCCCGACCTCTTGACCAGCACCGAGCAACGTCACGCTCAGAGTCGGAGTGTCTGCCATTCCACCAAGTCTTGTTGCGACTGTCGCAATTTTGGAAAAAGAATGTCGTATCTTTCGGCTGAAAGACGAAGAGTCAAGTGATACCAGCCCCACTCTTCGATTATGTAAGCGATTATCTCCTCTCCTCAATCATCTTTCGGCTCGAAATGAAGAGTAAAACAAACAGGCAGCCTGCTCGCACCAAAGCTCGGTCTAGTACTAGTAAACAAAATGGAAAGAAGAACGCTGCCATAGTGCAGGCCGCGAAGAAAAAGCCTCGTCAGTGGTCCAAAGATCAGTCAGAACGCGTCCGTGACGCTCTGAATCGTGATGCGAACCTCCTGTACAACGTACGCGACGAATCATTCAAAGGATACTATGATAGAGACGCATAGTATGATTGACAATGTTGCCTTTCAGGTCTTGGAGAACTCACCCATGGCCCCGATGCCCACTCCGCGGACAGATTCTGTTATCTCATTGGCAGAAAGTATGCGGAGTCTAGGGAGTTAGAAAACCGGCTGTGGTGAGCCCTGTCGTGTCGAGATTGTGCGTTTGAGGCATTGTTAGCAAGGTTCTCGTTCACGATTTACTTTGCATCGCGCCCAAAGCCATGATAATCACTTTTTTGCAAGACGAAAGCAGGGGAGGACGATCATTATCTACTGGAGTATTGGAAAGGCCGATTGTAGCACGATGCCCATATTCAACTCGTTTGGGACCGAGACCAGATACTTCTGATCGAGCTGCTTCCAAGGCTATGTTCGAAGAGCGTGCCCAACTACTGTCCTGACCTACCACCTGGAGATGGTGTTCCTGCGACGATCCGGGCTACTTAAATCACCATTCGAACCTGATATGCGCATTCTAGTTCTTGTAACCCATTCGGCGCATACAAAGGACGATGCCACCTCTATGAGCTCAGAAAAACATAACTTTAATCCCGCTCTCATAAAGTCCATATGCCGTGCCTCTAAGTTACCTCGAGGAAATGCTCCGCGTTGCCCTCGTGTATTGTTGATATGCCCACTTGCAGCTGGAGAGAGACTGAAGTGCTAACAGGTATGTTTCGTTCGAGCCCAAGTATTAGCTAGCCGGTCCATGGAGCGTTCGCTACAGAATGCATCAGTAATGGGGACTGGACGCACTGCTGGTTCATGGTGATGTATGCCTGTAGTCATCGACTTCGTGGATAAGAAGGACGATCTAGACCGTCTTGCGTTGTTCTCTTGGTTTCCCAGAGACTTGCCAGCACTCCGTTCTTTTCAGGCGCAAAGTTGCAGCACCCTCGCCAAGGTCCGTGTCTGCCGTTCTTCCCTGGTGGATTCTCATCTTGTACCACTCTCACGTTGTGGTAAGGCGCACGTCCACGGTGACTCGACCTCCCATATCCTAATCATCGACTTCTCTGCGTTCCGCTGTGCTATAGCCCCCGCATTCAGAGAAGCGTCAAGTCACTTGAGAGAGCCCTCGCGCCAACCGAGGTTATGCAAAAGTAGGTCGGGAACGTGTAACACAGTCCTCCGATCCAACTAAGATAGCTGCGCTGTGCACCAAGGCTCCGGATACAGAATAGCATCTAGAAGAACAAATGGCCAAAGGAAGCTGACGCGCCCGGGTTTAGACAAGTCATGTCTAATTTCTGCATGCGGAGTGGTGTTTCACGGTTTCTGGAGACTTGCCATGTGTTATGCGTCGATGTGATGCGTTTCACTGCGATGGGACTGGACCTTTATGAAACTTTCTTCGACAAAAAAGTTGACTAACAGTACCAAAACCTGAGACTTCTCTCGTATCCTTCCGTTTGCACCAGGTTCCTCTCACAAGAAGGGCAGCAAGAGCTGGTGCGCGCCACGATATATTCTTGATCCGGGCTGGTGTCACCTGTGCTTGCAGATTGTGAAACCATAACCTTGTTGTTTCGGGATTATGTGCGGTTTACCGAACGTAAAGATGGCTTGCGTTGATGCTTCTGACTTGTTCGGACCCCCGGTCTGCGGATTAGAAATTCAAAGCCCATATACCCAGCGCTTTCAGCCAGCACACCCTGCTCTACACCTGGGGTTCCGCGCGTGGTTCCGCTTGGAGTATTGATGGCCCTGTCTAGCATCGTCGCGTCTCGCCCTCGAAGGACAGCGGCGACGTCGTGTGCACCCACCCCGGGTCCATGATCGCGAGTTCCAACCATCAAGTTCCGATCACCTTGCACAACGCCCGGTCTGATTCGTCCCGGGGGTGAAGAGGTACCAAGTAGCTGGGTAGGCGGATTCCGACCTCATGTCCGAGTCCTGCCTGCTGGCTGATGTGTTGTGGGCATGATGTCGAGGCTCCCACATCCGAAATTGCAGAGGGCAGCGGACATCACACAAACGGGACTGGCCAGAGAGTCCAGGAAATGGTGTGGTAGGTCGGATGGTGAGACGTACAGTACCCTCTTTTTTTATTTGGAATTCTCGTTTATTGTCCTGTGGGGCGTTGCGCCCCTTGCCGGACGTTTACATGTAGTGATCTAAATATGCGGTGGGGTGGTACGTATGTTGTTCTCGGGTGTCATCTGCATGGAGAGAAAGGCCCTGTGGGCGGCAGTTTACATGGGGCATAGAGATATGTCAATAAGCGTGGTGTAGGATATCATGTGTATGTAGGGGAAGCGGTGAAGATCTACATTCCCCGAGGGGATATTATTCTGTGCTGTGGGTCGCGTCAGCGTTGGTCTGTGGGCGGGTTGAGGTTACCAGATGTGGCCGAGAAACGGCAAGTGGCATGAGCGCAGATTAGCGTGTGTTTGATTCCCTTTGGATCGCCCGTACAGTACCCTTGCCCTGCCCGACTTCGATGATGCCCGATATCCCCGGGACGAGCACGGGCATGGGATATCCGC